>QLSR01000052.1:1398372-1472740 GCA_031780015.1 Citrullus colocynthis
CCTTTTTTCCCCCCCCCCCCCCCCCTCGCCAAACTCATATGATATTTGCACATTTCATTGGTTATTGATCTTAGGAGCCTAATTATGTCCCTACATCTGATGTTTAGTCCTTTTTTTTTTCTTCTTTTTGAAAATAAAAATCATATACATATGATGTTTTGCTTTCTTCTGTTAACTTAAAGGATCTTTTGCTTCTGCAGCTAGTGCCATATCATTTTTGCCCTCTTGGATTTTTGCATCCAATAACTGTTATCTATGAACTCACTTATGGGGAGACTGAAATGAAGCAAGGTATAAATCACTGGCTTTCGGCTAGCTATTGAAGTGTATGACCTCTGATATGCCAACCTGATTACTGACTTCATATGGTTGAAAATATAAGTTAGAGTGATGATAAATTGTCAAATTGCGTTTCAACTAATTGTATAGGCCAATTAATTTGTAAGCATCCCTCTCTTTTCTGATTTTTATAGGGCAAACCATTTGCTTGATGCATGAGAAAACGTGATTTTAACTTATTACTATCAGAATAGTGTATTTTCTCTAAACTGGAGAATTCAAGGTGGAATTAGGAAGCTTATCATTTTGCAACTGATGTATTTTCCTGTTCAAATTGTTGTTATGTGTTCAACTTTAATCATTATGTAATTTTTGCCATTTTCCTGATCAGTGGAACTAAGGGAAGCCCTACACTTAAGATTAGGGTTACCTTTTGATCGTCCTGTGCTAAGAATTGCTAGTGCATTGGATTTCTCTGGCAGGAAGGACAATTTGCCACGAAAGGGTAAGAACTACTCAGAAGCACGTACAGAACAAAGCCAAATTTTGTTTTCCTTTCTTGTTTGGCGGACTTTCAATGCTAAATATCTTGTTATTTAATGATCTTATCAGGTTCCTTTTTGCTCAAAGATGTTCATATTGGAATTCCAAGCAGCGGTGGTAGGCTGCTAACGATTGCCCTAAAAAATTGTCTTTTCTGTTACTCTCTTAGACACTTAGTTAATCAGATTCAAATTATGCAGTTTCAGGAGGCCAAATGTCTCTGGTTCAGGGGTCGTATGAGTACCATCATTATCTTCAAGAAGGTTTCAATGACTCGGTATTGGAACCTTCCATTAACCTAGAAGTTGTATTGTACTAAGCTATCGAATACACAATGAACTTCGCAGAGACAGACGTGAACTTGAAAGTTACAATTTATTTATTTATTACTATTATAATTTGTTTGAGACTGAAAGTTACGGAGTTAGAAAATGAACTTAAAAAAGCTCTAATTTATGTTGTCAATGTTCTATATTAAGAACATTATCGTTTAGGGTTTCATGGAAATTAGAAAACTTATTCGTTAAACTCGTCATTCTTGCTAAAGATGGTTCAACGATATTATAATTAGGAAGCATTGGAGTTTCTTGAGAGCCCAAGAACCACGTGAATTTGTTCATGTAAATTTATTTCCTTGAGAGCACAATGACCAAGTAAATTTGTTCATGTAAATCTATTTATTTTGTAGAGCATACTGTAGTAAATAGCCATTTGCCTATCTCTCTTCTGAAAAAGAACAATGAAAATATAAAATTATTCCACTGCATAAGACGGATAGAAGCTTTGGCAATTTTGTTTGCTCTCTACTGATGTGCTGCTTTGATGGTCTAAGATGTGTTCAAAAATATACCCCAACCCCTTAAAAGGGTGGAATAAGATAGAGATTACTTGCACCATTACTTTTTTAAGGACTGATTATAATTGCTAATTGTGACTAATTGCCAGAGCTTTGGTAATCTGAAACTAATTACTTTCACTACTACCCTGATGTGATTATAATAATTACTACTTGTGCTGTAGGGCTGGGGTTGTGCTTATCGGTCTTTGCAAACTATCATTTCATGGTTCAGACTCCAACATTATACATCCATAGATGTTCCTTCACATAGGTATGAATTAGCTTCCCCGCACCACACACACTAACGCACGACCATAGGGAATACTTTTACAGCTTATGTCCATTATTTATGTCCATAAACTTACCTGAAGTCAACTACAGCTATTTTCTTCATTAAAAGTTCTCTGGCTGCTCTATATTCAAAGCTCCAAGTTTCATTTAATGTATTTGACCGCAAATGGTTTTCCTTTCCTTGACAACAAAACGCCCATACGAAGATTGCATTTGATCGTTACCAAGATATCTTAATGTTCAGCACAGATTGAACATACCAAATAGTTTATACTAGCAATCCTGGTGGTAGGGACAGTGGAAGAAAAGTGCTATTAATTTTCATCTCTTATTCTATAGATAGAATTTTATCGCTCTAATTTGGCCTCAAGCGCCAATTCCACTGTGTTGAATTTTCTCTGGCGGTGTAAATCCCCTATGTAGCAACTTGGTTTGCATCTCAATTTAGCTTCCCTTAACCTTGATCATCCTGACGAAGTCATTATCATCCAAAAATACTATACTAGCCATCCTTCCTACTTGTAGTTTTTTTATTTTATTTATATATATATTCATAAGTCTCTGGGCCAGTTTATGCGTATGAGGCGCAAAAGGACAGATGGCATTACCAAGAACCAGAGTGCACCTAGTCTAATCTCAGGGGCGACCCGCCTGACTTTACAACATTTGAGTGACAAGAAAACTTGCAGGATATTAAATCTTAGGTAGGTGGCCACCATGGATTGAACCCATGACCTCTTAACCATTTATTGAGACTATGTCTCCTTTTTTTTATCATTTGGCCAACCCATGATGGTTTCCTTCCTACTTGTAGTTTTATACTAAAAATTCCCATTCTGGCTTATTTGTCCTCCCCTGAGTTTATTTGGCTTGCATCTTCTAGTTTTAGTTTGAATAATTAACAATTAGTTATTTTTTAGCAATCGACCTCCCAGGGTTTCTCATACTCTCACCTCCCTATCTCGTAGTAAACCATCTCATGGGCTCTTCTCCTTATTTACTTCATAATAACTTTAAGCTGCAATTTAGCTTTTAGCTGAAATCTCCAAGTCAAAACAAACAGGAAGGTGTGAAGAGATCTGTCCCCTGCCCTTAATTCCTCTCATTGCCCTAACTTTCGTTTAGCAATCGACCTCCAATGTTTTCTCATACACTCACCTTCCTGTCTCTAGTAAACCATCTCATGGGCTCTTCTCCTAGGATTTACTTCCTAATAACTTCAAGCTGCAATCTAGCCTTTTTGAATGAGCTTAAACAAGGTTAGAATGAGCAGCTGCAGTCTAGGCGCTGAAATCTCCAAGTCAAAACAAATAGGAAGGTATGAAGAGATCTGTCCCCTGCCCTTAATCCTTCTCATTGCCCTCACACTTCCTCTTGGTTTCCCATTTATGAAAATCCAAAATTTGGTATTGGAGAAGCACCCTTTAATTCATTCAACTAACTCGTTTATTTCCAAAATATATTCTCCTCCAGCATTTCCAGTTCACCATAAAATTACTACTCTAGATAAACTTTAAACAATCAAATCCCTTTTCTGTCATCCACAGTTCCATTTATCTGGAGAATAAAATCAATTATTTTCCTACCTGAAACAATAGCTATTTGGCTTAAATTTCAAGTACTTTGTATAGCTATTATCTGTAGTTTGAGTATAAGAATATTTGAGATTTTTGCATAACCAGTTACCACTTTTTTAGGGAAATACAAGAAGCACTAGTGAAGATTGGTGACAAGGATGATTCATTTATTGGGTCACGTGAATGGATTGGTGCCATCGAATTGAGCTTTGTTTTAGACAAATTGCTCGGTGTAAGTTCTTATTTTGATTATGAAACCTTGTCCTACAAAACTTCTATATCACGACTTTTGTGAAAGCAGGAATTTTAGTAGAACTGCAACCCCTCATGCCAACCAAGTATATCGAAGTGATGATAATAGATTATCTTGCACAATATATTGTGTAAAAGTAAAGAAAATATCTATGGTTTTTACAGGTGAGTTGCAAAATCATAAATGTCAGATCTGGGGCTGAACTTCCGGAGAAATGTAGAGAATTGGCTGCACACTTCGAGAATCAAGGAACTCCTATAATGATTGGTGAGTTCATAATTTCTTTTTAATCTTTGTAAATTGATTAGGTAAATTTGGAACCTGCCCTTAAATTCTCTTCTAAATACAGGAGGTGGTGTTCTTGCATACACACTCTTGGGAGTTGATTACAATGAAGCAAGTGGAGATTGTGGGTTTTTAATATTGGATCCTCACTATACAGGAAGTGATGATGTCAAGAAAATTGTAAGTGGTGGTTGGTGTGGATGGAAAAAAGCTGTTGATAGCAAAGGGAAGAATTTCTTCTTACATGATAAGTTTTATAATCTTCTGCTGCCACAGAGGCCAAATATGGTTTAATTGATCTGATTTTTTTTTAAATTTTTTTTTTTTTTTAAATTTTGTTTAAGAACGTCATAGGACAGAGGAGCAATCGATCTCATTTGTTGTATTCAGTATGTTATATTTTCCATTTCCTAAGGATCTCAGGACGTATTGATATTAAAATTAAAAATAAGCATCTGAAAATCGCATATTTAGGCCTAAATAAATGATTAAAAGAAAAACAAGTTGCAAGATAGCACTTCTATTAGCTCGTGCAGATGTTGTTATGATACTATTTATTTCTAGATAACATATATATTTAAACTTTAGAAAATAAAAAGCATCCCAATCTCTTTATCATCATTACTATTTTTGTTAACAAGGATTACATAACTAACTCAAAGGCCATTTGTTAAATTTCAAGGAAAAGAAAAATCTTCTCCAAATAGGAAGTTCCGTCTTTAGACCCTGCAAATATTTCCCAGGTTTTCATTACCCTTCTTGTATGTTTGATATTCTAACAAGTTTTTAGTGGTTATTTTGAAATGTTTATAAAAGATTAAGAATGATTGTATTTTTTAAATAAATGACAATTCTTTTTTATAATGATTAAAATATCATTTTGTCTTAGTACTTTCATGTACTTCATAAGTTTCAATTTTAATTTCTGATTTTTCAATAAATATTATAAATATTAAAATTAATCTCTAAAGTTAGTTTTTAGTTTATAGCTAATTTTTTCAAAGAAAATCTTTATTAGTATTCCTTTTATAAACTTTAAAAATATATGTTCAAAAAATTTTTATAAATATATTCACATGGGTTTTTTTTCATGTAAACTATTGTTTAACTAAATTGGATAAAAATTAAGAACTATTTTAAGATTTGTTGAAATTATAGAGATTGCATTTAAGATTTATGTAAAGTACATGAACTAAAATGAAATGGAAGTAGTAAAAAATATAAGAACTAGATAGATGACTTAAAATTAGGGAAGAAAATGAAATTTGTCGTGCTTTTTGAATTTGAAGTTTTTTGACAATTTGTTGAAGTAATATTTGAGTGAAATTATCCAAATACAACATCACAAATGTAGTTGGCCTCATGCTCTTGCTCTCCTTGCTCTCTCTCAATCCCATCTCTTATCTCTTCTCTCGCTCTTCACACACTCTCTCTCATGTTGTTGCCTCTAACATTTCGATGGTTAGCGATGAAAACTCTACAATGTTCTAATGGGCGACCACGAATGAAAAAATGAGAAATGGAGAATGGCCAAAAAACAAGAAGAGAAAGAGGGAAAAAGAATTAAGGGTAATTTTGTTACTTTGGTTGATGATAATGATGTAAGCAAGAGAGCAAAATTCTCAAGTTCCAAAAGGTGAGGCAAAAACTATTTCAGACTTCGATATTCGGTCGGTTTATACAATTTATCTCTAACCCAAATGATATTTAAACATTTTTTTTATATAATTTAATCTCCTAAAAGCATTGATTCTCGAAATAATAGTCATGAACTTCGGAGGGAAAAAAACATCTTGGATACGAGTACTTGAAAGTAATTTTAAAATCGTCAAAATTACTTTTTGTTATTTTTAAAATAACTAAGAAACTAATTCCTTCAAATTAATTTAATTTTCAGTTTTATACCCATTCCAAGATAAGTTCTAAGCCGTAAGGTTCCCGCCTTATAAGCCTCTACTCTACCAAACTCATCACTGAGCTCCAGCTGCAACCTATCCGATAAACAAGCTCCCATGGCTCTTGTACACCAACACCAACTTACAAACTCATTCCATTTCATTCGCAAGCCCAATCTAAAACAACAATCTTCCAATTCTTGTTCATTGTTTCAATTCAATACCCAGAAGCTCCTCTGCTGCTTATGTGCAGCATCCCCAAATCCCACCAGCCAGCCTCCATCTCCGATTTTCCTCCATTTTCTCGAAGAAGAAGAAGAGGAGGAAGCAGAAGAAGTTAAGGAAAGTTATGGAGGAAACAAGACGGAAGAGGATTGGAACGACCCATTATTCAGATTTTTCAAATCCCGGACTTCAACAACGCAAGACCCACTACGGGAAAGCAAATTGTCCCTTCAGAAGAATCGCCGTTCGTCGTGGCATCTTGCCTCCGATGTTGAATTTTCCGATGACGCTGAAACTGCACTCGTGGAAGACAAGGGAAAATTGGGTTCTGTGAGTCGGAATTCTAGGGTCTTGCCGGATGGTCTCGTCGGAGACATTGTGCGAATTGCGAGGAATTTGCCGCAGAATACGACTTTGGGGGAGAGTTTGGGAGATTTTGAAGGAAGAATTAGTGAGAAAGAATGTCTGGAGGTGCTGCGCTTGTTGGGTGAGGAGAATCTTGTGGTATGTTGCTTGTACTTCTTTGAATGGATGGGTTTGCAGGAGACCTCGCTTGTTACACCTCGTGCTTATTCTCTTCTCTTTCCATTGTTGGGAAGAGCTGGAATGGGAGAAAAAATTATGGTGTTATTCAAGAACCTTCCACTCAAGAAGGAATTTCAGGATGTTCATGTATATAATTCTGCAATGTCTGGGCTTATGGTCTGCAAGAGGTACGAGTTTGGCCTTAAGTTATTGCATTTTCCTCTTTGTTTTTGGTTATTAAATTTCTTGCTGCTTAATTTAGTTCTATGTCATTTTCCCCCCTTGAGAAATCTTTATTGAATTTGGAGCTGTTGAATTGCTAAGGCCAATTACATTTGGTTTTTTGTTTTTAAAAATTAAGCTTATAGACACTATTTCTACCTATAGATTTATTTGTTATGTTATCTACTTTTTAATATGTTTTCAAAGTCCAAACCAAATTTTGAAAACTAAAAAAAATAGTTTTTAAGTAGTTTTGTTCTTAGAATTTGTCTAAGAATTCAAATGTTACTCTTTGATAGATAAGAGTAGACAAATGTGAGAAACCAAGCACAATTTTCAAAATTAAAAAAGAACCAAATAGTTATCAAAGGGGTTGATAATTTGCTTGCCATAAAGATTAAATTGAGGCATGACATTTGAGACATCACAACATTTTGTTATGTTTTCTTAATTGGTGTGAAGGCCACCGCCCCTCACTATAATTTTAATATGTGATAGCTTGTAGCTATTTCTTTGCTATGCTTGCTGAAATCGAGTAAAACTACACATTGTTGGTAATGCTCCTCAATACATGTTCTGTTTCCCTTGTTACAAACCTATGGTTTATGGGGAGATAAAGGAAGACATGAAACTATGTATGCCATCCTTTTCCAATCCAACGAAGATAATACTTGAACAGATGTATTGGCGTATTCGAAGGAGTAAACTTCAAATTGGTTAGAGTCATATTGTTTTGAAGAGAAAATAGCATCGTGTCTTTCAAAGTGGCCGTGGAAGCGTAACTTTCATTATCCTTTATTGTTTCCATTCCATGTTATAAATTATTATTTTCAGGTACGATGATGCTTGCAAGGTGTACGAGGCCATGGAAACAAATAATGTCAATCCAGATCATGTGACATGTTCTATAATGATTACAATCATGAGAAAAATTGGCCGGAGTGCAAAGGATTCGTGGGACTACTTTGAGAAAATGAACAAAAAAGGAGTAAAATGGAGTCCAGAAGTTTTAGGTGCTCTGATTAAATCGTTTTGCGATGAGGGGCTGAAGAGTCAAGCACTTATCATCCAATTGGAAATGGAGAAGAAAGGGCTTGCTTTGAACGCGATCATGTATAATACAATCATGGATGCTTTTAGTAAATCGAATCAAATCGAGGAAGCTGAAGGTATCTTTGCTGAAATGAAATCTAAAGGAGTGAAACCAACGAGTGCAAGTTTTAACATCTTGATGGATGCATACAGTAGGAGGATGCAACCTGAGATTGTTGAGAAGCTTCTGGTTGAAATGAAGGACATGGGATTGGAGCCTAATGTGAAGTCATACACTTGCTTGATTAGTGCTTATGGGAGGCAGAAGAAAATGAGTGACATGGCTGCAGATGCATTTTTGAGAATGAAAAAGAACGGTATAAGGCCAACCTCTCATTCATATACAGCCCTGATTCACGCTTATTCGGTTAGCGGTTGGCACGAGAAAGCTTACTCGACATTCGAGAACATGCTGCAAGAAGGTTTAAAGCCATCCATTGAAACTTACACGACTCTTCTCGATGCATTTAGGCGTGCCGGTGATACTGTGGCGTTGATGAAAATATGGAAGTTAATGATTAGAGAAAAAATAGTAGGGACAAGAGTAACATTCAACATACTGCTAGATGGGTTTGCAAAACAGGGTCATTATGTTGAAGCAAGAGATGTGATCTCTGAGTTTGATAAGATTGGGTTACAACCAACTGTTATGACATACAACATGTTGATGAATGCATATGCTAGGGGAGGTCAACATTTAAAGATGCCACAGCTGCTGCAAGAGATGGCTGCTCGGGAACTAAAACCCGACTCCATTACTTATTCGACCATGATTTACGCCTTTGTACGTGTTCGCGATTTCAAAAGAGCTTTCTTTTATCATAAGAAGATGGTAAAAAGTGGACAAGCGCCTGATGTGAAGTCATACCAGAAACTTAGATCAATCTTGGATGTAAAACTTGCTACAAAGAACAGGAAAGACAAGAGTGCCATTCTTGGTATAATAAACAGCAAAATGGGAATGGTGAAAGCTAAGAAGAAGGGCAAGAAAGATGAATTTTGGAAGAACAAGAGAAAGCATGTGAGAACTCAGAGAATTTCCCCCAGTGAACAAACAAAAATGAAGACAGAGAGTTGAATTGACCAACCATTTGGGCTTTTCATCAATGGGTGGCTCATCTCTGATCCATCATAAGCTGGGTAAAGAAGCCCAAAATTTAGCAGATGGACAGGCCTTTTGTTCAAGAAACTGAGATAAGTGTCAAATGGGCCTATAGGCTATAACAAAACATTGGCCCAATAGAGAAAAAGGAGGAGCAAGTCGAAGCAGCTTTTGAAGACTCAAGATATTTGTGCATTGGCTTGGACAGATTAATAATTAATGATGAAGAATATTGTACGTTAGGATAAAGGAGGTCTGAACTCTTCTTTTTTCACGTTGTAAAGAGGTTTGTTCTCTACAATCTCCAATTAAAAAGTTCTTACTTATGTTGCCAATGTTCTTTATTAAGAATATTATCGTATAGGGTTTTGCAGAAATTTGAAAGCTTATCCGTTAGACTTGTCATTCTTGCTAAAGATGGTTCAGACTTTCAATGATATTATAATTAGGAAGCATTGGAGTTCCTTGAGAGCCCAAGAACCATGTGAATTCGTTCATGTGAATCTATTTCCTTAGAGCACAAGAACCATGTAAATCTATTTATTTTGTAGAGCATACTGTAGTAAATAGCCATTTGACTATCTCTCTTCTGAAAAAGAACAATGAAGTCAATAGAAAATTATTCCTCTGCATAAGATAGATAGAAGCTTTGGGTTTTTTTTTTTTTAAAAAAGAAAACTTTTGCTCTCTTCTAATGTGCTTCTTTGATGGTCTATGGAGTGTTTGAAAATATACCCCTTAGCTGGTGGAATAGGACAGAGATTGCTTGCGCCATTACTTTTTTAAGGACTGATTATAATTACTAGTTGTGACTTTAATTGCAAGAGCTTTTGGTATTCTGAATCTAATTACACTATTTCCTTGATGTGATTATAATAATTACTACTTGTGCTGTAGGGTTGAGGTTGTGCTTACCGCTCTTTGCAAACTATCATTTCATGGTGACTCCAACATAACATCCATAATGTTACTTCACATAGGTATGAGTTAGCTTCCTCCCCTCACCACACACCCTGACGCCACTACCATAGGGGATACTATTACAGCTTATGTCCATAAATTACCTCAATTCAACTACAGTTATTTTCTTCATTAAAACTTCTCTGGTTCCTCTCTATTCAGAACTCCTAAATTTTCATTTAGTGCATTTGACTGCAAATGGTTTTCCTTTCCTTGAAAACAACGACCATACAAAGATTGCATTGAGTTCCGTTTTGTTTTTAAAATTTTATAGAATCAACTACTTTTATTGAGAAAAAAAGAAAGAATACATGGAGATCAAAAACCAAGTCCACAAAAACCCCTCCGGAAAAAGGTTTCCAACTACTAGAGGATAATACAAAAAGAGTGTCTAGAGGCGTGGAGATATTTGGGGGGGAGAGGAAGAACATAGTGTTTAGAGGTGTGGAGATGGACTATGGTATTGTTTGGTCCTAGTTAAGGTTCCATGTATTTCTTTGGGCTTCGGTTAAGATTGCATTGATCATTAGCTACCAAGATAGTAGTGTCTAGTACATATTGCACGTGCCAAATAGTTTATACTAGCAACCCTGGTGGTAGGGACAGTGGAAGAAAATGGGGTAGTGCTGCTAATTTTCTGATAGAACCCAGATATATTGAAGTATAAACGATAACAAAATTACAAGATACTTAGACCCTCCCGATCTTGAGATCACTCTCAAGTCCTAATTCACTCACTAAAAAAAAAATGCCTATCTTCCTCCTTCCTTACTTACTGAATTTGTAACCAAACTTCCTTAACAAACTATTATCCAATTCCTAATATACCGTTAATATCCCTCAGATACCATTCCTATCAGAATTTATAACCAAACTTCCTTAACAAACTATTATCCAATTCCTAATATACCCTTAATATCTCTCTGATACCATTCCTATCATTTTCATCTCCTATTCTATAGAATTTTCTCGCTCTAATTTGGCCTCAGGTGCCAATTCTACTGTGATAATTTTCTTTGGCTGATTAATACCTCCTATATAGCAATGTACATATGAAATATTTCACCTACTCTTCCTTTTAATGCCTTATGGAAAGACCGACATCAATAACTGATTCCGCAGCAAAGTTGAGAGGAGAGAGGTTTGCTAGGAAACCTTCCTGACACGTGAAGTATATATGGTATTCAACATCTAGAATCTGCTTTGTTTATCAGGTTTAGCGGGTGGCACGAGAAAGCTAACTCAACATTTCAAGAACATGTTGCACGAAGGCTTAATGCCTTCCATTGAAACTTACACGACTCTACTCAATGCATTTAGGAGGGCCGGTGATACTGTGGCGTTGATGAAAATATGGAAGTTAATGATTAGAGAAAAGATAGCAGGGACAAGAGTAACATTCAACATACTGCTAGATGGGTCAGGGTCATTATGTTGAAGCTAGAGATGTGATCTCTGAGTTTGATAAGATTGGGTTATGTTGATGAATGCATATGCTAAGGGAGGCCAACATCTAAGGATGCCACAGCTGCTGCAAGAGATGGCTGTTTTGGAATTAAAACCCAACTCCGTTGCTTATTCGACCATGATTTACGCCTTCATACATGTTCGCAATTTCAAAGAGCTTTCTTCTATTCTATCATAAGATGGTAAAAAGTGGACAAGTGCTTGATGTGAAGTCATACCAAAAACTTAGATCAACCTTGGATGTAAACCTTGCTACAAAGAGCAGGAAAGACAAGAATGACATTCTTGGTATAATAAACAGCAAAATGGGTATGGTGAAAGCTAGGAAGGAGGGCAAGAAAGATAAGTTTTGGAAGACAGGAGAAAGCATGTGAGAACCCAGAGAGTTTCTCCCAATGAACAAACAAAAATGAAGATAGAGTTGAATTGACCAACCATATGGGCTTGTCATGCATGGATGACCCATCTCTGATCCATCAAGATATGGGCTAAAGAGGCCCAAAATTTAGCAGATGGGCAGGGCTTTTGTTCAAGAAATGGGCCTATAACAAAACATTGGCCCAATAGAGGAAAAGGGGGAGCAAGTCGAAGCAACTTTTGAAGGCTCAAGAGATTTGCGCATTGGCTTGGACAGATTAATAATTAATGATGAAGAATATTGTTCATTAGGAAAAAGGAGGTCTGAACTCTTCTTTTTTCACGTTGTAAAGATGTTTGCTCTCTACAATCTTCGATAAGAAAATGAAAGATTTTTTTTAATGATGGAGTATTTTAATTCTCATTTCTTCATAGTAAAGCAAAGAGAAAATCTCAATTGAAAAATGATCCCTAAATTACGACCATTGCTTGCTTTACATAAAAACTCATATCATTTGTTAACTTTTTAGGTCGATTTTATTATTATTATTTGACGGTGATAATTTGAATCTTTGATCATTTATTTTAGAATACATGTCTTAACTAATTGCGATGTATTAAGTAAAAGAGAAATTAGAGTTGGAGACATGATGCATGTAAACTAGAATCAAAATTTCTTACGTAAATGTGATATTACTATAATTAATTTACAGTCATTTGAAATTTTGATGGCAACAATAGAGTGGTTCTTACAACTTAGAGATTATTATTGCTATTAATTTAAGGTGTGTGCATAAATGTATTTCATTTAAGGATCAAGGTGACAGCGAGTGTCTTAGATTATTAGTCTTGTTTTACATAAAATTATTAAAAACACATTTATTTTTGAAACTATACTTCATTGCCAAAAGCATTTGGATAATGAACTATTTTTTAAAATTTGCTTCTTTTACTTAGTTCCAAAACTTTCAATTATCAAAATATAAAATTCCCAAAAGAGAAGTTACCAATGTTGAAATTGTTTTTTAGTTTGATATGAGTTGGGTATTCGAACTTTAAATTCATAGTCTAACATCAATGTTAGAATTGATTGACAATATAATGATGTTATACATTTTAAATTGTGCAATTTCGATACTTTTTAATAATAAATTCCGATTCAACTATTATTTTCAAATGTGGAATGAGGTGAATTGAAATATATATTTAATTGGTTTATTTTCAAAACAGATCTCATAGAGAAAAATATGCAACAATATTTTTATATTTTTCTTAGTGGTTATGTTTGAATATTCTATTAAGTTTAGATTATGTTATCATGTTTGCATTGTATATATTAAATTGTGGTTTAGGTAATATCTTATCCCTAAAATTAATATTTTTATTATATTTTATTTGTATTTGAATAGGTCAGGACATTCTAGTCTCAACCTGATTACACTTGCATGAACACAAGTTCAAATTATCCTTTAACAGTGTTTTAAACTATTTATTTATTTTATTTAATTCAAAATCAATTTCTTGTTTCCAGGCTCATTTAAGTCAAATGATTTAACTTTTTTATTTCATCCATTTATTTATACAAATATTAAATTAGATAGTTTGAAAACAACATTCATATATTTTGTCTATGATTATGTTTTGAATGTTTCACTAAGCTATTAACATGATGTATTTTAGTTATGGTCTTCAATCTCTTGCTAAATAAATTAATATCATAATTGTATCTCACAATACAATTCGTTAAGATATAGGAACGATAAAGTCAAGAAAAAAAATGATATGACCGAAAGTGGCAACTTATGACGAAAATAGACTAGGAAAATGGGTTAACTTGAGCCTTGGGCCAAGTCATTAGCTTAGCCTTAGTGAGCCTGAGGACGGGACTTGCCAAATGGCTAAGGGAGTGAGCATAAAACATGCATTTTATGCTCGAAGTATGGCCCAAAGGGGAAGCTTCCTTGGAGCCAAATATGAACCAAACATGTCTGTCCATAAGTTATCTTATTATCATGATTCGAATCTAGAACTTTAGGGAACTACTAAGAACAATTTTATCTATAAATACATAATCATAACTTCATACGAGTAAATTCAAACTTCTGACTACTTCCCTATTCTACCATTCTCCATTCTTGACTTTGGCATCATATTTTCTTTCTTAAATTACAAATTTCATCATAGTTTCTTTCTTAAATTACAAATTTATTTATCATTGGTTGTTTTTTCCTGCTAAAAATTGACATCAACATTCATAATATATAAAATACAACTATATTCTCATCGCCAATTAAATACACTTCCAAAATATTTTCATCCCTACCAAATTAATATTTAAAAACTCTGAAATCTAAAAGGAAAAAGAAATCAAATTAAAAAAAAGAAATTGATGGGAGTTGAAAAGGCTTAGCCATATATTGAGCAAATGGTGAGAAATTGATGAAAAATAAAAAAGAAAAATTACAAAAAAGAGACTGGACCGGTTAGCGCGGGCAAAACTGTACAACCGGTAAATGGGCTAAAGTAAAGCAGCCACGTGTACACCCTCACACAAGGATAAACCCAAACCCCTTCTCTGATGACGTGTACTTCTAACCGTAGCCTCCATATAAATACCCCTCTTTGGCCCCATTTTTTATTTGCCCTCATCCGTTTTTATCCTTTTTCAAGTTTTTTCTTTTTTCTTTTTTCTTCTCTCTTTCTCACTCTCTCAACCGGCAACAAGAACCAGACAAATTCGGATCGGGGTCCGATAAACCGGCGCTTTCTGATCTAGGGTTTTCCCGTTCCTTCCATTTTTATTTCCTTTCACATTCCATTGTGTTCTTGTTTTCCCCCTCTCAGTTGCTGCGATTTGGAGATCCGATTCGTGTCTCCTGTCTTGGCTCGAGATCCGGGCCAAGCACAGAAGAATACCACTCCTCCAAGTGTTTTCTTTCGGTTCATTGTGCATCTTCCAGTGCTCGCTGATAGGTTCTTTCTCTTCTTTCTCTCTCTCTCGCGTCGTGTACGCGTCTTTGTGTTTTGATGTTGACTGCTTTTTGTTTTATTTATTTGTTGTGGGAAGAAATGGAAGAAATGGAGTATGGAGTGATTGATTATTGCTTCTTTTCTTTCTTCGTTGTTTTCCTTTATTTATTTATTTTTTAAAGTTGGAACTTGGAAATTTATGAATCTCGAGGAAATGAAGTGGTGGATTCCTTATAGGTTTACCTTAGGTATTTGATTTTTAACTTCGATCGTCATCCATTTCTCAGTTGTCCAAGGTTTAAATTCAATCTGTTGTTTGTGCATATACATAATATGTGAGCGTGGGCGGGACTTGGGGGTGCATATATTTCTGTTCTTCGGGATTTTCTCGTTTTTTAAATGATTGATTTTTATTTAATAGACTTCTACTGAGATTGCGTTGTTTTTTTGGTTACTATAGTTGCATCTTGGTAGGTGTATTTTTATTTTTTAGCATGAGATGGATGTAAAGCTGCAGCCATTTAAATAAATGCATGTTTTAATCATTGACTTTATTCTTTCAATTTTTGATGTATGTATGCTTTTTTTTCTCTCTCTCTCTCTCTGAATTTTAATTAACATGTAGGTATTTGCATCTCAGCATAAATGGCTTCAAATGAAGGATTTCTGACTGAAGAGCAGCGGGAAGTGCTGAAAATAGCAAGTCAGAATGTGGATGTTTTGTCATCCTCTCCAAAATCTCCCAAAGGCTCACTTCCTGAATATCATATAAAAGCCCCTGCTGGTGGGAAGGTTCCGGCACCTGGAGTTGGTGTGAAGCACGTGCGTAGATCTCACTCTGGGAAGTATATTAGGGTGAAAAAGGGTGAGTTAATCGGCCATTATTGTAGTCCTGATTTTTTGTCAAGTTTGAAGAGAGCAAACATTTATTTTGAATAATGTTATTAGAGTATCATAAAGTTTAAACGCTTTGTTATATTGAACGCTTCATAAACAGGTATGCAAAGAGAACTCTGGATTTACAGAAATATCTGAATTAGTGCTGGATGCCAAAGTACATCTTTTGCTGTTGTGATTGTTTGTATTTCATATATTTCTGCAGTATTTAATGTTTAAGCTTGTTGAAACTTGACAATTAATACTTCTGAGTGCATGGTTTGGTTAATACAAAAAGGAAAACATAAAAGAAATATAATGCTGAATTGCTTTTAGGTCTGCTTCCCCTCCTTCGAATTCTATATTATGGATGTGAAATTTGTATGCTGGCAGTGCTCTTTAACTGTTATCTATATGATTCCATTGCTGGATTTAAATTTATTTTCAGCCTTGCCTGTCACATATCCCGTTGCCCTTTTCTCCTTAGCCATCTTACAGAGTACATTTTCATCTCGAGTTTCTGTGATGAACATTCCAATAGTATTGAGGTCCTACATTATTCATGAGATTCTTTATATTTTTAGATGTAATTTATGCCGCTTGTCCTGTTCTTACCGTTCTAACCACTAGTATATATACTGATGCTAGCAGATGGGGCTGGTGGTAAGGGCACCTGGGGTAAATTACTTGACACTGACGGTGACTCTCATATTGACAGAAATGATCCTAACTATGACAGTGGCGAGGTAATTTCAATATTGTGTTGGACTTTATTTTCTGTCCCTGTATATGATTGCCCAATATAACGCACATGCATATCTGTCCTATTATGAACTTAAGTCTCAGAGAAAATAGCATACCCAATTATTAAGGTTTGAGGTACGATGATGGGAAACTTGTGATCCTAATGCTTCTTGCACGATTGCCCATGTACTGCCTAACATATGGACTGGTATGGTAAGAGTATGCACGCTAGTGGAATTGTATTTAGTGGATTGGGATTGATGGAGAAGCTTTTAAATTAGTATTCTTTCCAAATCTAAGTATTTATTCTGTCTTTGTCATTTACTCTTTAATAGGAACCATATCAACTTGTTGGGTCGACTGTATCAGACCCCTTGGATGATTATAAGAAATCTGTTGTATCCATTATAGAAGAATACTTTAGTACTGGTGATGTGGAATTGGCAGCATCTGATTTGGGAGATCTTGGCTCAAGTGACTATCATCCTTACTTCATTAAACGGCTAGTATCTATGGCAATGGACAGACATGATAAGGAGAAGGAAATGGCTTCAGTTCTGCTTTCAGCTTTGTATGCCGATATCATCTGTCCTGCCCATATAAGAGATGGATTTTTTATGTTACTAGAATCTGCTGATGATCTTGCTGTCGATATATTGGATGCGGTTGATATCCTTGCTTTGTTCTTAGCTCGTGCTGTAGTTGATGACATACTTCCTCCAGCATTTCTAGCCAGGGCAAGGAAGGCATTGTCGGAATCATCTAAAGGAACTCAGGCTATCCAGACTGCTGAGAAGAGCTATCTCTCGGCTCCACATCATGCAGAGCTTGTGGAGAAAAGATGGGGAGGCAGCACACACTTCACAGTTGAGGAAGTGAAGAAAAAGATTGCTTATCTCTTGAGGGAATATGTTGAGAATGGTGATACTTTTGAAGCTTGCAGATGTATAAGACAGTTAGGCGTTTCATTCTTCCATCATGAGGTTGTGAAGAGGGCTTTGACTCTTGCCATGGAGATCCGAACAGCAGAACCCCTGATATTGAAGCTTCTGAAGGAAGCTGCTGAGGAAGGTCTGATAAGCTCAAGTCAAATGAATAAGGGATTTTCTCGGTTGGCAGAGAGCCTTGATGACCTTGCTCTTGACATACCATCAGCAAAATCTTTGTTTGAATCCTTGATCCCAAGGGCCATATCTGAAGGATGGCTTGATGCTTCCTTTATAAAATCTTCAGATGAAGATGTGGATATTGGATCTAAAGATGAAAAGTTGAGGCGCTACAAGGAAGAGGTTGTGACTATAATTCATGAATATTTTCTTTCAGATGACATTCCCGAATTAATACGAAGCCTAGAAGATCTCGGTGTGCCAGAGTATAATCCAATCTTTTTGAAGAAACTTATTACACTTGCAATGGATAGGAAAAACAGAGAAAAAGAAATGGCATCAGTGCTCCTTTCAGCTCTTCACATTGAGATATTTTCTACAGAGGATATAGTCAATGGTTTTGTGATGCTACTGGAGTCCGCAGAAGATACAGCGCTAGACATCTTGGATGCATCAAATGAACTTGCTCTCTTTCTGGCCAGAGCTGTGATTGACGATGTCTTGGCTCCTCTGAATCTGGAGGATATCGCTGGCAGGTTGATCCCAAATTGTACTGGAAGTGAGACTGTCCGAATGGCCCGGTCATTAATTGCCGCTCGTCATGCTGGTGAAAGGCTTTTGAGATGCTGGGGTGGTGGAACTGGCTGGGCAGTGGAGGATGCGAAGGACAAGATTCAGAAGCTCTTAGAGGAGTACGAAAGCGGAGGTGTTGTGAGTGAAGCTTGCCAGTGCATCCGTGATCTAGGGATGCCTTTCTTCAACCATGAGGTTGTGAAGAAGGCATTGGTTATGGCCATGGAGAAGAAGAATGACAGGATTCTCGATCTGCTGCAGGAATGCTTCAACGTTGGCCTGATCACCATCAACCAGATGACTAAAGGCTTCTCTAGGATCAAAGACAGCCTCGACGATCTCGCACTTGACATTCCAAATGCAAGCAAGAAGTTTACATCCTATGTCGAGCATGCCCAGAAGAAAGGATGGCTCTTACCATCCTTTGGATCATCTGCTGCTGCAGATTCTTCAGTGCTCTTGGCTGCAGCTTCCTGAGGCAAAAAATGCATGTTGTTACTCACCGTCTCGAAGCGCCATGCCATGAGCGTTATGCACCATCTCGAAGCACCATGAGCTTTCTGCTGTGCTTTGCTCATCTGAAGGTAGTAATAGTAGATCAGTTAAAAATGATGGGGTCTTTTTGCTTCCTTCTTCCTCCTCATGATGATGGTTTTTTCTTTAGCGGTTGTCTGATAGGAGAGATAATATGATGATCCTTTGCCATTGTATAAATCTCGGTTTCTGTTTTTTCTTTCTTCTTTTTTTCTCTTTTCCTCAGAATTTTAGGCAAATGTTGTGATAATCTCATGTTGTTTAGACAGGATCTTTTTATATCTCATAATCTGCTGCTTCGCACAACATGGAAAAGGGTTGGTGGACAGTACTTTTCACTAATCACTACTAATCTTCTCCACGTGGTTTTAGGCTTTTCCATTTTCGTCTTCTTCTAATTTGATCTCTATTTTGTTTATTTTTTGTATTTGGTCTTTCAATTATGGGCATGCTTTTTCTTTATGCAAATGCCCTTTTTTGGTTGGGCTTCAAGATTGAGTTCTCAAAATTATGGAGATCTTACCTGCTTTCTTGCAGTTTAATATTTATAAGTCCATGATATTTCCTTCCTGAATTCATCACACACAAACAAAAAATGCTTACAGTTTTTCTGCTTTTTGAGATCATCATACGTATATTTTTTTTTCAAAAAAAAAAAAAAATTTACTAACGCTAATTATTTAACATGTAAGCTGATTTTATTACTTCAAAAAAAAAAAAAAAATTTACTAACGCTAATTATTTAACATGTAAGCTGATTTTATTACTTCAAAAAAAAAAAAAAAATTTACTAACGCTAATTATTTAACATGTAAGCTGATTTTATTACTTCAAAAAAAAAAAAAAAATTTACTAACGCTAATTATTTAACATGTAAGCTGATTTTATTACTTCAAAAAAAAAAAAAAAATTTACTAACGCTAATTATTTAACATGTAAGCTGATTTTATTACTTCAAGAAAAAAAAAAAAAAGAAAAAGAAAAAGCTGATTAGAACAAATGAATATGCGTATAGAAATTAATGGTCTTTTACCAGTTGAGGCTCATTTGTATTATAATTAGACAACTACAAAGTAGTTGGTCTCATCAAAAAGCATAAATGTTTTTGCCTAAAATTAGCTTATAAACTATTGGCATAGCTCAGCTTGTACTATATCGGCTTCAAGGTCATTTTCAAAGTTGACTTTTTAATTATTTTGATCTGTGTAGATGGTTAAATTTGTAAATTGTAATTATACTGTGTGAGTTGTCTTTTGAGTAAAATAACATACATTATGAAATTCTTCTCAACTTCATTGTATGCAAATTGCCATAAGAGTAAAAAATATACATTACAACAAACTTGTTTCCTAAAGCGAGTCTACCAATGCTATTAGAAACTTTTACCTTTTAAGAAACAGTTAACTAATTTTACGACAAATTTATTTGTCTAAATGACATTCTTTTTTATGATATTCAAAATAATAATAATAATAATGATCCCCATTCCTCACCACGTCATCAATATAAATAAATCTCCATTAAAAAAGGACAATTTCTTTAATCATGCATTAAAAATACTCCAAAATACTAGCAAGCGTTCGTAAATCGGTGCAGTTTGTTTCGGCATCCAAACAGCGGCTAAGCTATCCGCGCAACCAAACATGGGTCGTCTTCTTTCATTCTTTACTTTTTTCGCGTCGACCGTCGCAGCACAAAGTCTTTGAGCGCAGAAAAGCTCAAGCTTCCCCCAAAAATGCCTCTCAAGACCGAACATGGAGCATCCGACAGCTCCCTCGATGAGCACTCCAAGACGGTCCATTCTTCTAAAGTCGTCGTTCTTGCTGACCTCAACGTTGATCCTCCAGAAATGGATGACGACAGTTCCGTTCACGTTTCAGCTTCGACTATCTCCAGGTCACTTTCGTTTTCACACTCTCTTTAATTTTTTCAACCGAAATTAGACATTTTTGTTATCGTTTTACTCCTTTAGGTGTAGAAAGGTCCCTTGCTGATTTGTTTCTTCTTCTCTTTTCCTTCCCCTGGTGTTCTAGAGGGGTAGAAAATGGTGATCAGTTTAGCTAGGGGGTCCTGGTATTGAATTGCGCTATATTTATTCTATGGAACCAAAATTGTACTGGCAAGCTGTTGAGTGGTTTGTTTCTTGTTTCTCAATCGAGAGTAGTTAAGGTTCTTTGTTGACATTGTTTAATTAAAACTAGTAAAACATCATACAAGAGAAATTTCTGACCTTCTTGCTAATGATGTGGAGGTGCTTTGAGATAATGCTCTTTATGTACCTACTACGCCCCTATCTGCCGGTCAAGTTATCTTTTTCGGTAGGATTTCTGTACTAGATGGTGTGAAGTGTGAACCAATGTTAATCAGACCAAGAAAATGCGTCAAAATAATGGTCCACTGTCTTTGTCTTGACCAACAAGGTATCCCATGAGCTCAAACTTACTATTGTTTGGGATGGAGAGATGCACTCCACCCAGGAGGGAGCATTAGTCGCTAGGAGTTCAATCCCAGACATGAGATTAGGCAGATAAAAGAACGAACTATCTTGCTAGACATGACAAAAGATTAGGATAATTGGAAGTCACTGTAATCAAGAAGCTAAAAGTCTAATTATTTCAAATTATATTGCAAATATTATCAAAATTCAATTCATTTCCTACATTTAATCCCCACAAAAAGGTCAAAGACGGCATGGAGGCATATGATCTTAAGCCTCTTTGTGATGTTCAGCTGTATTATTAGGGTGCCTCCAAAGTAAGTCAAAACATCAAATCTGGGAACTGAAATATAATCAAGGTCTTAACTATCTTTGTCCCAAAAAGGGTTGAAGTTCTCCTGTAGGCTAATACATATGCTCCAAATTAGTTATTGTTATCACTTTTTTGTTGCCGCTGGTTAAAAAACAAGCGTGCAATTTTAGGTTATCTATGGATGAGAGCAATCAAGACAAAACTGTGGCAATTTGCAAGGATACTAATTCAATGGAAGTTGAAGGTAGACGTTTAAGCAAAATTGGAAAGTGCCGTTCAAGAAATAATAAGGTAGAGTACTTTCTTGATTCTGCAGCTGATGTAGATGGTGATCAACCTGGTCCAGGTGTTTCAACTTCACGTGAAGAAAAAGTCAGCAGCCTCAAAACTGTGAGTTGTCAACATTTGGTTTTCTTCTCTTATAAACCTTTTGTTTTGTCTTTTCACCTGTTTCCTTTACTGTTGTATTTCCTGCACCGTCAATACGATGCATCCTATTGCTTGCTAAATGCCATGTGATTCCTAGGAACAATTGAAAGGTGGTTTAAAAAATTTTGCTCTGCATGTAACCCCCCTTTCTAATTTCATACTATCAAAGGAAGTTTGCTTATCCAAAAAAGAAAAAAAGTCCAGCTATTTATTTACTCAAGACCTCTATCAGACAAGTTTATATGTAGTTTCTGCATGAATATAATTTTTAGCTTTCGTGTGCTGTTTCTCTCTAATTATACCACTAAAACTATGTTTTGGTTTGTAAACTGGGAAAAATTGGCATTTTTGATGCTTAATGGGAACATTCATTTTTTTCACTTTCCCCATTTTTCAGACTTGTCCTTTGGGATGGTAAAGTAATTTTCTTTAAGACGTATCACAGGATAGAGGTAAAGACACAGGCCAAAGCTTCCAAGGGGGAGCCAAACAACGAAGAGGATTGAAATCCCAGTAATAACTATCGCTCATGTAGTTTGATCTCTTTGCTCTTGCATCAGTTTGTTTGATGCAGGTTTTGTCCAGGCGAAAAACTTCAATAGTTTTAGTTTAAGTATGCCCTTGTACATTCTTTCATTTTTCTTAATGAAAATTTGGTTTATTGTTAAAAATAAAAAAGATAATAAAAAAAACTTCATAGTTTTAGAAGGCAAAAGCACGGGGGAGAGTGTAAATATTATCTTGGTAGATGAATCGGTCAAAGACACTTGCCAATTATTCTATCCAAATGAGGAAGACAATATTAATCTTCATTCACAATGGTATATAATGTGTGTTTTTAATAGAGCAAGAGACGGTTCTGAATTCTGATAATCTTCTCATTTGTTATCTAACGGCAGTCGGTCATTAACAAATTCTGTTTTCCTTGAGGTCCTAATTCGAGTTGGCAGTAATGTAAAAGCACATTCTGTTGACTTGTTCTACTATAAGTATTAGATGAGAAATTTAGTAAAATTAGAATTACAAGAGTGTTTCAAGATAAATTTTTCAAGGAGTGTTGATATGTAGTTTTTTTTCTCCTGTTTATCAGGAGGGAAATCATATCTTATTTCCTGAATTCAGAGGATTGGAGGACATAACCTTCTTTCCTTTTTTGACATTTTGGAGAGGTTGAATTGTTGGTCCATATTTTCTTCGATATCTGATATTTCTTGATGAAATTGTTCCAAATAAAGTGTATTGTTGTGCTTGGGCATCCTTTTTGCTTGCAGAAAATCATCCAAATTGTGTATATGTAGTCTTCTATGTTATTCATTTATTTGAAAAGCATCGCTGAAATGTTGAAGCTTCTTCTGTATTCAGTACATACATCTGGCCACATCTCACTCCCCCTCGCCCCCACACCAAATTCCTCAGGATGTGATTGTTTATTTACCTTGATAATTGGTATCCCTGCCTGTAGGGTTTAGTTCATGTAGCAAGAAAGATGCCAAAAAATGCTCACGCTCATTTCATTCTTGGCCTCATGTACCAGAGGTTGGGCCAGCCACAAAAGGTAGCTTGGCTTGCACATCATACCTATTTTGGTTAATTTTCTTGTTCTTATATTAATTGAACTGTGGTATTCTTTCAGGCAGTTTTAGCATATGAGAAGGCAGAGGAGATCCTACTCCAAAGTGATGTTGAGATTCAGAGACCAGACTTGCTCTCATTGGTCCAAATTCATCATGCACAGGTTACAGTTTATTTCCACGTTCAGTCATTCCTCTCTCTTCTTAGGTTATACTTCATCTCTCTTTGTAAATAATGATATTACCAACCTGATCATGCTCACCTGTTTTATGTACTCTGTAGTGTCTCCTCCTAGAAAGTGCAGGGGATAATAGTTCAAACAAAGAACTTGAACAGGAGGAGCTTGATGAGATTTTTTCTAAACTTGAGCATTCAATGCAATCTGATGTTAGACAGGCAGCTGTGTGGAATACCCTAGGCTTGTTACTTCTTACAACTGGTCGAGTGAAGGTGCATATTTATTATTATTCACTACTGTGGTTGCCCTCCTCTTAGAAACTAATGTGGATCCATGGTAATTTATCCAGAGTGCTATTTCAGTGTTGTCATCCCTGTTGGCCATTGTTCCTAACAACTATGATTGCCTTGGAAACCTTGGAATTGCTTATCTTCAAAGGTATAAGAACTACCGTCCATGCTTGTCTGAAAGCATTTCCAGCGTTTCTTCAGGTTCTTACTAACTTCAGTTACTGTAAATGATGAGTTAGGGAACCAAAATTAAAACTTGAAATAATAAGCAACTAAAAGCAGAATATTTATACAGAATTGAGTTGTTCATTAATAAACACAAGTCATGATATGAATGTGATAATCATGGAATTAATGCTAAAACTCATACTTTCATTAGTGTTAATAGTTGTATGCACGTTCAATCAATGACTCTCAAATTACTAAGAAGGTTCTAAGATTTCTTTTATTTCCCTAAATAGTCAGGCTTGCGTCTCTCTTCTATTTCTTTCTCCTAATAAATATTCGGTATCCTTGCCAAGCAAGGTCGTTAAATTGTGAAATGAAATGTATATTGAAATTGAATTTTAGTGTATCGTGTATCATAAGTTATTAGGCTTATGACATAATAATTGTCCTATGACTGTTTGTTAATTGGAGGGTTTTGACTACCTTTGATGCGGTGCGGGTATAATCACATGTATGTCTTTTCACGTGCCCTGTCATTGTCAATAGTTAGTACAAGAAGTTCATACCTTGAGAATATGCCAATTCAATTAATAATTTAATACTATCATACTAATGCTACTGTTGGACATATTTTGTAGTGGAAATATGGAACTATCAGAAAAATGTTTTCAAGAATTGATCCTGACGGATCAAAATCATCCTGCTGCCCTCATCAACTATGCTGCTTTTCTCTTGTGCAAGTATGGTTCTACTGTTGTAGGTATGTGCTTGAGGTGGTTTGTTTGTTTGTTAGACATTGTACATATCAAAGGGACTTTGTTGATGTTTTCCCTGTTATTTTGTAAATATTGGAATGGGTTCAGGCATCACCTTTATGTTTTTCCTTTTGGCTTACTTATTAGAACCTTAATTAGTTTCCCTATAAAAATTGTAGTCATTCGTGAACTTAATTTTAAGGTGCTGGAGCAAATGCCGGTGAAGGTGGTGTTGATGAGAAGGTTGTAGGCATGAATGTTGCAAAGGAATGTTTGCTAGCGACCCTAAAGGTAGATCCAAAAGCAGCACATGCCTGGGCAAATCTTGCTAATGCGTATTTTGTGACTGGGGACCACAGAAGTTCTGCCAAGTGCTTGGAGAAGGTGCTCATGGATCTCTATTCTTTGGGAAGAGCTTTTCTTCTCGTGTAGTCTAGTTTTGTGGAAAAGATGGGATATTCCGTGTTTACAAGAGTCCTTTGCAGAATTTCACCTTGTGTTTGCGTGGCTGTATGAATTGATTAATGGAAGGGTCTTGATGTTTTGGCCTCAAATTAGCTAATTGTCTCTCCTCTCGTAAATACCAAACAGGGAGCAAAACTGGAGCCAAATTGCATGTTTATGAGATATGCCGTTGCTATGCACCGACTTAAGGATGCAGAAAGGTCTCAAGATCGTAGTGAGCAACTCTCCTGGGCTGGAAATGAAATGGCCTCAATTATTAGAGATGGAGATGGCTCGACAATCGATCATTCTATAGCATGGGCTGGGCTTTCCATGGTTCACAAGACTCAACATGAAATTGCTGCAGGATTTCGTACAGATCAGAGTGATCTGAGAGAAAAGGAAGAACACGCTGTCTACAGTTTAAATCAGGTATCAATCTCAGTTTTGGGACATTTTTTTTGAACTGAGCTGCTTATCAGTGTCAAATTTTTTTTTTTTTTTTATTTAATAGAAAATAGTATGCTTATAATCAATTATGAGTTACAAATGTTGGACGGATGTTGAGAAAAATTATTTTCATTTTTTCTATACATGTTGGCTTTACTCCTTGGGTTTAAGAAAATGAGCTCCCTATATGTTGCAATGAAGCACGTTCAAGGGATCGATGTTGATCTTTCTGGGGACTTGTTGTAATGGTAGCTGGCAATATGTATTTGACCCGATGTTAAATGACTTGTGAAGATCCCTTATATGCTAAGAATCATTTTCGAAATCCCCAATTTTGATTAGCCTTGACTAGTCATTGCTGAAAGATACAGCCCTAGCTTTGCTGTTGGTCCCTAATCCTCCACCTTGCCCCATACAAAGGATTTTTTATTTTATTTTATTATTTTATTGTTTTTTTAATGTTTAGAACAGGACGGATATTAAGCGCAAAAGGCCCAACAAAACAGCCTAAGGCCAAGGGGGGAAGAGAGATCCCCCTCCCATAGAAGACTAACAAAACAGCTATAAGTGAGCTTTTCAGTTTATTTGGATCATGGACAAGCTTGAACTATAGAAGAATTTCATGTTTTTGTGCAGCACCAAGAAGCTATGAATTGAGTGTTGTTACAAAAAGCAACTAAAGAAGAAAATTTATTCTAAAAAATACGACTCCTTTCTAGCCACAGGTTCCAAATAAGAGCTTTGATTGCCATGTACCATGAGAGTTTGCCTCTGTTTCTAAAGTTCCAGCTTCCAAGGATCTCAAGCAATCAGTTTCACCGATTTTGTTTGGTAAAGAAAAGGAGAAATTGAATTCTTTAACAATCATTGGAAGCCAAAGTGGCTAAGGGACAATGGATGAATAAATGATCAAGAGAATCTTTGGCCAAGTAACACATAGAACACACAGAAGGGGAGATAGACCAGTTCACTCACTTTCTTTAGAGTAAATCACGAGTATTTGAACTTATACGTGCTAAGGACTAAAGAGACCTTCACTTTTTTAAGAGCACAATTCTTCAAATAGTATCAACCAAGGGTGTTTTTAAGACGGGAGAGCTTTTAGTGAACTTCAGAAACTTCAAATTTGAAGTGAACAAGCCAAAATTTTCTAGGATCCAAACAAATTCATCGTACCTTTCTCCCAGCTGGATAACATCAATTTGATCCACCCAACTGATCGAACTTGGAATCTCCGTGTCAAACAAACCTCTCACTTAAATCCCAATCGTTACCTTCGAAATTTCAGCTGTCCTTGACAGTAGCCTCTTGTGTATTGGATATACTGAACAGATCCAGATACAAGTCAGCCAATGTGAATTTTCCCCTCAAATATCCTTCCAAAAGCGAATATGATTGCCTCTATTCACTTTCAATTTCAAAAAGCTATAGAAATTGGCACTGTTTTTAGCCATGTCGAACCAAGGGGTTTTAGAACCACATCATAACTTTTTTTTATAATTAAGTTCTTAGTATCAAATCTTTATACGTATAATTGTTTTAACTTTGAAACTCTACAGTTAAATATGTTTCCATCTTTCTGTCATTAATATTCTTCTTAGACTGACGGGTATTGCCTTACTTAACCTAGGCAATAGCTGAGAACCCAGATGATGCTGTTCAGTGGCATCAATTCGGCCTCCATAGCCTCTGTACGCGAGAATTTAAAACATCACAAAGATACCTCAAAGCTGCAATTGCCCGCATCAAGAACTGTAGTTTTGCATGGTCAAACCTAGGTATGCCATTACATTTAATGTCGATTTTAGTAAATCTCTAGCTCTCTTGTTGCTCTCATTCGTCAATCATGTTCCATATTCGTATATTGTTAGGTATCTCGTTGCAACTCTCAGACAACCCGACACAGGCTGAAGAAGTATACAAGAAAGCTTTGTCATTGGTGGCCACAGAACAAGCACATACTGTATTTTGTAACCTCGGAAATCTATATCGACAACAAAAGCAGTACGAACGTGCCAAAGCTATGTTCTCAAAGTCTCTGGAACTGCAACCCGGTTATGCACCTGCCTTTAACAATCTAGGATTAGTGTTTATTGCAGAGGGTCAATGGGAGGAGGCTAAGTATTGTTTTGAGAAAGCTCTCGAGGCGGATCCATTACTCGATTCAGCTAAGTCGAACTTGATTAAAACAGTAGGCATATCTCGACTATGTAATAGCTTATCGTTGTGTCATGTTAAAGATTGAAACTTCTGCCATTGGCCACATCCTCATTTTTCAGATTGGGACGTAGAATATGCATAATATTTTCTTGCAAGGAAATGTAGAGCAGCATTTACTTCAATTGGGGATTTCTTCCCAGGCTAACTTCCTTGATGGAACCAATCTGTTAATTAGGATCATAGGTTCAATTAGGTTAGTTTCTAATATATATGATTCTCACTTAGAAACTCTTTGGCTGTTCATAGTTCATTTGTACATATAACTGTTAGGATGTGTTTATTTTTATTATTTATTTATTTATTAGTATTAGTATTCTTAAGATTTAAACATACAACCACATTGTATAAGTCTCTTAAAATAATTTCTCTTTCCTATTGACTTGGAAAAATCAATGGCATATTTAACGTTATAGTTATATTAAGAGCAAAACTTATTAGGTGTAGGTTGGGCACCTTGTAGTCTTGTCACATGGCCCATTCTTATGGTACCACACGTCGTCTTCCTTTATTTTTTTCCTCCTTTCGTTCATTCGTTCATCTCCTCTGTTCTTTTCCTTGTTTCTTTGCAACTCTTTTTTCATTCTTTCTCCAAACTCAACCTCTAGTTTTCCCCTTTCTAAACGTCAATCTGCAGCCAACGAGTTTATTTATCAACATAAACTTATGAAGATTTTGAGAGATTTCCATCTCTCTCAAAGAATTCCAACAAATTGATACAGCCAAAAAGATGCTATTCTACCCCTCAAAACAACATTATATACTCCGATTCCCACTAACACATAGCTAGCCAAAATATAACTAAGATATAGTACAGCGGGCTCGCCCTATTTACGTGAGTATACTTTAGTAATTGGTTTAACGATTGGGAGGCTCCTCAGAATTTGAATGCCACAAGCTTAACTTTCTTATCTTCCGAAATATTGGCATATTCGAAAAAGATTCTACCTTTTTGTCCAATCCATGAAGGCTCCAACCTCCATTTGGCCATCTAAAGTAGGGAGATCAACCTTCACTTTGTACTCACTTTCTTGGTGGGTGAGTACAGTTTTTTCACGCGCACCAATAAAATGGAAAAACGTTAATCTTTTTCTTCTCTTTTTGCATTCTTTTTCTTCCATATTTTCTTCTTCTACTGCTTCTCGTTGGTTTTGCATTGTTGTTGTCTTCATCTTCTTTTTCCTCCATTTCTTTTTCTGCGTTTTTGTTCCTATTCTTTTTTTCTTGTGCATTTTTGTAGTTTTTTTGTTCTCTCTCTTCTTTGTTCTATAGTTTTTTCACGAAGAAAAAAATTGTAATTGTGTCTGATGAGGAACTAAAAGAAAGAGCGAGACGCGAGAGGAAGGGTTTGAACAAAGGAAAAAAATAGAAGAAAAAATTGCAGTTGTGTCTGATGGGGAACTAGAGGAAGGAGCAGGAATCGAGAATAGAGAATGAGAATCTGAACAAAGAAAAAAAATTGTAGTTGTGTCTGATGAAGAACTAGAGGAACGAGCGAGAATCGAGAGCGAGAAACTAGAGCGAAAAGAAGGCCCTTGTGCGCGTTCTGAGGTCAAATGGGTACTTGTAGCTGATACAAAATGCCATTTTAAAAAAAAAATTGGGCCATTTTTTATTGGGTTAATTTCACAATATCGCAGTTTTTTAAAAAATGACAAAAATATGGTAGTAGCAATTTTTTTTATAAAAATAATATAGTTTAAGAAAGAAATTCTTGAAATAGTTGAATTGGAATGTATTGACAAAAATATAGTTGGTAAATCTTTGACGGATACATGATTTCGGAAAGCAAAATTGTGGATGGGGTCCACGATTTTGGTGGGTGCATCTAACCTGCCATTAACTTAGCAATTCATGTGAACTAAAATCCACGATTTTTTTTTCTCTTATTCTTTGTGACTCCCTCTCTGTCTCTTTTTTTTTTTTCTTTTTTTCTCTTTTCTCTTCTTCTTTTTTTCTTCTTTTTCTCCTCCTTTTCCTTCTTCGATTCTTCTCTTTTTCTTTTTTTCCTTTCTTCTTCTCTAGCTTCTTCTTCTTCTCCGACATGAATAGTCCAAACTTTGATGGGACAGCGAAAGCGAAGAGAGAGACAGAGCAAGGGAATGAGAGAGTGAGATTTAATTGAAATTATCCCTCATTTTATTTTGTTTTTTTTTTCCTTTCAAACGTAGACCAAAATCGTGGACCTCGTCCACAATTTTTGGTAATATGGATCAAAATTGTGTACCGTCCACAATTTAGGAAAATCGTGTTCTCTTTTGTTGAATTTTTTTCATCCTATTTTTGTCATTAATTATCAAAATAATATATATTTTTTTAAAACAACATTTTTATTTTAGCTATTAAAAGGAGGTCATCCGTTTGAAGATTCTGGACTTTTTATTAACAAATTTGAGACAAGATAATCAATCATTTTTTTAATACTAATTCACAATTTTTAAACATCAACCAAATCTAAAATTTTAAAATTCAAAGACAATTTTGTATATTTTGCAAAAAGGAAAAAGGATATAAATAATTTGTCGTCAAGGCCGTGGCTGGCTGTGACTGTGAGTGAAAAGCTTCGGCAAGACCAGAAGCTCCGGCGAAGTATATACGGCCATTGGAGGTCGGCGAAGGATGAAACGCTTCTTTAAACCTATAGAAAAGGAAGGGTCTTCGAAGAAAGCGGCTCTCTCACCTTCGCTGAAAGATGATGGTGATTCGGAAGCATCAGCGCCGGACAAGAAAGAGCCTCGTAAATTTGTAACTTGGAATGCAAATAGTTTACTTCTCCGAGTTAAAAATGACTGGCCGGAGTTCACCAAGTTTGTCACCAACCTTGATCCGGATGTTATTGCCATACAAGTGAGTAATGCGTCAATGCCCTCTTTGCTTTACCTTGTGTAGACACTGATGATTGATTCACTTTTCATTTGGTTTTGATTGTCTTGTGGTTTTTCATGAATGTGTGTGTTAGGAAGTTGGCTATATACTATTTCGGACCATGCAAGATATTTCCCTAGTAAATGCGAGTTCCTAAATTTCTTAATGGGATGCGAGGAAATGATAATTCCTGGAATGTGCTGGTTCGCTTGTTTAGGTTTCGCATGGTTTATAATTGTTAGAATTTTTTTACGGCGAGAGATTAGTAACTTGAATTACTGAATGTGTTGGTGTAGGTGCTTAATTTGGCATGCTTTATATCTGCTATCTCTCTCTCGCTTCTTTAAGGAAGTTTGTGCATTAGCTCTCAAAAAGGTTATGACATTGGAAAACCTGCCAATGATTTTCTTTTAAGATGGGTGTGGATGGATTTGCACTTGATGACGCCATTTTGATGTTTCCATTACATTGGAATCGTTACTTAAGTTTTTTCACGAGGTATCTTTGAAGGTCAGCTGAAGATGCTAATTTCAGGACCCTGACTGATGTAGTGCCCTGTAACACATACACTCAGAAGACGAACTGCATTGAATCTAAAAGAAATTTAGAAGAAAGAGAACAGAAATTTAGAGAGACCTTTTTTTTTAGCACAATAGGGGGTGGGAGCCTCATGGTCGCTAGCACATCTTGGATGTCAATTGAGCTATACTCACTTTGGTGAAATTTAGAGAGACCTTGAGCATAAGATAAAATGGAAACTGAAAAATGCTTTCCTCTAGGCTGAAATTATAAGGAGTTGCTTCAGAATTTCCTGGTGACTTGCAACCGATTTGAAATTTCAATTGCAACCCTCATTCAATTTCTGTTCTAGATTATCTCCATGAATTGTATAAAATATTATCCTATTTTTCTCTCCCTAAATCTCTTATTTTATTTTATTTTAAATCTCCTTTAAATAGCCGGAGTAGTCCTTATAGTTATGACCTATCTAGGGCCATCCTTGCTTTTTTTCTTTTTTTTTTTTCCCCAAACATCCTCAGTGACATAAAGTTGGTCTACTTCATAGGTGAAAGAAAAGTGAATGATTATGCAACCAATATCTTTGAGGATTAAGGTATAGGGAGGGTCAGAGGGATATTAGTTTCGAAGTAGGCACGTCAATTGATTCGTTAGATGAGTTTATAGGACCATATCTTAATTTCACTTTCCCACAGTCTAAGATTTAACAACCATAAGGATCTGTATGAATTGCAGTTAATCAGTAATTTATTTGATGAATCCATCTGATACTATTCTTTATTCTAGTGCTCCATCTGACACATTATCTCGTAGAACTACATATGACTCTAGCTATCTACGTGCATGGACTATAACCTCATTGACTATGTTTACACACTAGGAAGTAAGAATTCCTGCAGCAGGTTCAAAAGGTGCACCTAAAAACCAAGGAGAGTTGAAAGATGACACAAGCACATCACGGGAAGAGAAGCAGGTAAATTTTGTTTCAGTTACTTTTATTAATTGAGACTTCTGAATGAGTGCGAAAATTTGACATATCAAGCAGAAAAGAGAGATGATTAAGTTTGGAACATATTGAATTTAGTCTTGTTCTGTGCAGTTATTAAATTTTTACGTGAATAAACTTGTCAAGCATAACATGTGAAGATTGGTTCAAAAACTTATTTGATGGAGTTGATGAACTAATTAATAATCCAGTTGATGAAAAGGAGCAAAATAATTTATTTTTAGAACCTTTGTTATTTTAAGGCATATAGTATTAAAGTAATTCTTTAATTAACTAGCTGAGTTATGGTCTATTGGGTGTCATGAAATTCTAATCTAACTAAAACTTTATTTCAAATCTTGGGGGATTTGTAGGTGAGTTGTAGTTTTCTTCGATTTGGCTGATAAATCAGTGTTCTTGGTGGAACATTATGATGTTTACTTACAATGCAACCCTTAAATCATGCAGATGTTGATGCGTGCTCTTTCCAGTCCACCCTTTGCAAATTATCGTGTTTGGTGGTCTCTTTCAGATTCCAAGTATGCTGGAACTGCATTGTTTATAAAAAAGTGTTCTGCACCAAAAAATGTTTTCTTCAACCTAGACAGAATAGGTATTCTTCTCTCCTTGATATATTGTTACATTTGATGTAGTGTTCTTCTACTGATGCATTGGTGCATTCCTTTTTTCGAAAAAGATGTCTAAGAGGAAAACACAAAAAATATTGTTCTCCCAATTCCTAAGAGAGTACTGTAGTCCTATGAAGCCAAGAGTTTTTTCTATTCCTTTCTATTTGCAGCTCCCAGAAGGCAGCCTAGTATTATTAAGCAGCAAAATTCTTGGTTTTTATTTTATTTATTTTTTTCTGAAAGCGGGTTTTTATTTTAATTTAGTATGTGAAACTGCAGCAATTTGAAGGAGACTGACCAACACGATCATTTCTCTGCTGAATTTTCAAATCTATCTCTTCTACAAGTTTGTTTAGAACTGCTGAGCTTACCTAGAAAGAAAAAAACACTTTTGTCAATAATCAAGACATGCTTGGTTTCTTCATTTTGCTCTTAATGTTAGTGGGAGATTTCAAGTCTTGTCATGCATCTTGTCTTCTTTACTCTTCACTTCAAATACCATTCCCCCCTTTTTTTTACGGACGTAATTGGTTATGAGACATAAATAAGTATGTTTAGTCATGTTCTCAAGTTTGGGTTATTTAATCTGTCATTTCACATTTTCACAAGGAAGAGCTGTTAAATGATAAAGGTGTCCCTGTTTGTAGCTTCAAAGCATGAAGTGGACGGTCGTGTAATTTTAGCTGAATTCGAGACATTTCGTTTATTGAACACATATTCACCAAATAATGGATGGAAGGAAGAGGAGAACTCTTTTAAAAGGAGAAGGAAATGGGATAAGAGAATGTTGGAGTTTGTTATCGAATCTTCTGATAAGCCTCTTATATGGTGTGGTGACCTGAATGTTAGGTAAGTGCACTTGAATAATTTGAAGGTTGGTCCATGCCATAATTTCTTTCATTTATATTGTCATCTATGTAATTGTAGACTATGTTCTACTCATCATTCAAGGCTAAGCTATTCACGTGCTCCTATTTTGGTTCTTGCTACCAGTTGCCAGGATATTGTTCTGCCTTCATGAATCAAACTTAACACACTTGTTTTAAGTTGGCTTATAAACTTGCTTAGAAATTCATTGGTTATCACGAGCAATGCCTGTAGATCCAATTTGTCTTCAAAGGAAAGAAAACCTTTTAAGAGCTCATATTATACAAAGTTCTTTAATAAATTTCATGAAGCAACAAAAGTTCAAAGAATTGCATGCTAAAAAAGCAGCCAAAATGATCAAGCATCTGAAGAACCAGCTTACCCTTCAAAACGAGAACCTGTTCTAATTAAGACTTATTTACAAGAGTATACCTCCCTCTGTTGGTAATATAAAGAAGTAGAAAATTCCCAGTGGATTCTATGTAGATTCGCCCAATTTTGATTTTGTTGTATTAAATTTATGGTGCAGTCATGAAGAGATTGATGTGAGCCATCCAGATTTTTTCAGCGCAGCAAAACTTAATGGGTACATACCCCCAAATAAAGAGGTACTGAAGCTTGTCGTTTAGAACTCTGCCATATTCTTTTCCCCTAGAATTTTCATAAATGGCTGTCTCTGTTTCACCTATTAATACCAGAGTTTTCTCTTTTTTTTTCAAAAGAGCCGGATACACTTATCTTTTTGGACTTGTATTCATTTAAAAGTATTTAATGTTATTTTGCTAATCAGTTGTTTGGCCGTAATATAGTGTTGAAATGATGGCCATCCCATCAATAATCCATGAGATAATGAAAATTGCATGATGCTCCCAAATTGAAGTCGTTGATTAAGGGATGCAATATTTTATGATGAGATTGAGAATTAGAGCAAGACGGAGGGTGAGAACAAGTCTAGAGTCCTATATTGCATTGGTTTATCTAAAAGATTTCATTAAAAAGTTTTTGGTATGGTATTTTCTTTTCCAAATATATATTTTAAAAAAATACAATTAGAATGAGAATGAAAATTTCATCAATCACCAGCTTGGTGTTGTATTTCCAGAATAAAAAACAATCTGATAATTAGTTTCTTGATGGTGCAGGATTGTGGGCAGCCTGGATTTACCTTGGCTGAAAGGAAGCGCTTCAATTCTATATTGAAGGAGTAAGCAATTTCAATATAAAAGTTCTCTTTTGTTGATTCTTGCTAGCATTCTCCAGGAAACACTTTAGTCTGGTCCTTTTAATTATTTTGTTGCTGCTGGGAGATAGTCCATTTCAAAAGTGAGCTATGTTGAGTTGTTATAACTTACGCCTTTAGTTATCCTTTGCCACTATCACTTCACCTAATTCTATCTCTTCTATTGACCTCTTGATTTCTAATAAACACAACTACAGGTTTTATAAATTTCATATATGATCCAAGGAAGAGAAACATAATTTTTTGTTTCCTTTCTTGTTATGTTGGTAAATTGGTTATATCTTTTGGGTTGTTTGTGTATTATGTTCCAGGGGAAAGCTGATAGATGCATATAGATTCCTTCACGAGGAAAAGGACATGGAGCGTGGCTTTTCTTGGTCTGGGCACCCCATTGGAAAGTAAGAGAGATACTGCATGGATTACTCTAACTTATGACTGATTTAACTAAAAGTACCTATATCTGGTATTTTATTACTCCGTGTCCCTTGGCATACCGGTTACCATGTAGTGGTCGCTCTACTCTTAGAGCTGTTAGAAGGTGCTGGCATGCTTTAGTGCTTATATATGACTGAAGTACATATTTTCTAAATGACTAGTGTTTAGTAAAATCCTAATGAGTTTTTAACTAGTCAAATCTACTTTTTAAAACTTTGGGCAAGTTTCTTTGGTTCTAGAGTTTTGAGTTTAGTTTCTAACTTTCTACAAGTGAGATTTTGTTTTCTCTTATATAAAATTTCTGTTTCTTTCAGGTATCGAGGCAAAAGGATGAGAATTGACTATTTCTTAGTTTCCGAGAGTCTCGTAGGTAGGATTATTTCATGTGAGATGCATGGGCAAGGGATTGAATTACAAGGTGCCCTCTCTTTTCTTTTCTTTATATCAATGAAAACTTTGTTTCCATTTCAAGAAAAAGAAAGGTGCCTTCTCTTTCCTTTCCATTATATATGTTTCTTAATATAATTCTTAAGCTTATAGTATTAGTGCCAAATCTGGAATCTCATGACCCGACACTTAAACCATACTGATGGTTAAATGTTTCTGACTAAGTTTATATTTATCTAAAGCTTGCTATAGATGCAGTCCATTATTCTTACAAATCTGACTCATGTAATTTTAGTTATAATTTTATTCACTTCTGGGGTAATGGTTTTAGACTCTCATGTGTTGTCTTTTTTGGTCAAGCAAGCCTAGCTTTGATACAAATTTGCTTTTACCTCAAATTATGAATTTGCTGATCCTACAGATTTAAACAATAAAAATTAAAATTACACTTCTAATTATGCAACCAAAACAATAAAAATTCAGACTTTTTGAAACTCATTCCTTTACATAGTTCATTGGATAATTTGGACTCATAGTTCCTTCCAAACTCATGAACCAACAAACTTCTTTGGAGAAGACAAATAATATGATTACTCTTATATTTCTTAGTGTATGTTTAGGAGTGGTTTTGAAATGGTTAAAATCATCTTTTTCTTGTTTAAAATCTTTTCAATTCAATGTCTAATTTTAGGCTATTAAATGCATTTTCTATACTATTAAAATTGATTTTGAAAGATTAAAAGTATTTTCTGAGTGATTTTAAAAATGATAAAAGTGATTTTAATCATTTAAAAATCACTCCCAAACATATCTTAATATGACAAAAAAAAACTGATGTTACTTTGACTGTAATCTTTAATTCATGTAGGTTTCTACGGGAGCGATCATTGCCCCGTTTCTCTTGAGCTGTCAGAAGCCAGTTCTTGCCCTGAGTCTCAAAAAAACTGACTGCTTCATTTAGTACGTTGTTAGGAGCCTCCTTTTACTGTATAGTTGACATTTCTTTTTTGTATAGCAACACTTCCTGGAGTATTTATATGAATACATCAGATCAAAAACTATAATGCTGCTAGGAATTTTCTTCCATTGGACTTTTTCTTGCCAAAATTTTAGAGTTCTTGAAGTTCACTTCTGTTTTTAGGCTACAAAATGAAGCTTTCTCAGTTTTACTAACAGTTGGAATGTCTTGAGATAATCAAGTTTCTACTGAGGCAATTTGTAGTCGTTTTCATTGGACCAATTTTTATGGGCGTTGCCATGATTAGTGGACAGACACGACAGGGATCCCATGATTATTTCATCCCCTTTATGCTGTTTTATTTTATTAATAAATATGATGTTTATATTATAATATAGTTTTCTCTTTTCGGGTTAGATATTCTTCAGAGTTGCCTATTGAGCTAAAGACATGTTGCTCCACTGTTGTTCCAATGCCCATCAGTTCACGTACTCCCATCTTCAAATGGTTTATTTTGAGATATTAGTTAGTTCATTTCTGTCAATTTTAAATTGGTTTTGACCAAGTTAGATCATGTCTTGGATGTATTGGGAATTGGAATCTGTAAGTTCTTATGATTAAAAAATTGAGGTTTGAAAAATCAGGTAGCTTTCATTGATTTCTTTATTTAAATTCTCCAGAAATACTTTTTAAAACTTATGTAAATTTCGAATTGGATTGGGGGGAAAAAAACATTGAAATACAACCTCATTTCTTGAAATAGCACTTCTATGAAAAGGTTAGAAACAGAAATATTTTAAATGATTGTTTTCTATTTATTGAGTCTAAAGAAACATATAACTATCAACTTTTAATTTTATATTCAATAAAAAATTTAGACTTTAAAATTGTCTAATAAATTCTTTTAGCTTTCAATTTTTGTATCTGATAAGTCTTTAAAATATTCATAAAGAAATTTTAATTAACTTATTTGTTCAATAAATTTGAATTTTATATCTAATTGAGCTTTAAAATTTTCAATTTTATGTTGACTAAATTGGTAAATTTTAAAAACTATTGTGAAGATTGATAACTTATTAGACACACAATAGAAAATTTAAAACTAACACAAATTTAGAAGTTTAAAAGTATATTAGTTACCTAATATTTAAAGTACAAATATCAAAATTGGGATTAAACATGTAATTTGACCTTTATCTTTAATTGAAATCAAAATACTCAATCATGAGTTAATTAATCAATTACTCCCATCAAGTGTTTGTTTCATTTCTCAACTAAGAAACAATTATTTCAACTCGAGTATGACTAGATTTTAAACTTTACGATCAACTTCAATTAAAGCGAAAGAATTTGAGTTAGTCGACTACGGCGGTAATATTGGTTTGTGTTTGGTAGCACACTGCTATTCCTTAAATTTATTTCAATTTCAGCCTAACTAATTAGCCGAACAAGTATATACTAGTGGTTAATATGTATTGCTTCATTTAAGATAGAAATTTGAATATTTGTTACTACATGTTTTTGTACTAAACAAATGTGAATACAATGCACCTAGTAAATTAAGTGTCTATCTCACATGAAAAAGTTTTCAACTAAACTCACAGTATACATATAGTTGAAAGTATATGTATATATGGGTATATATATATTAAATAGGTGTGAATGAGACAAAAGGGAAAAGATAAAGGGTATTCAATATTTATAGTAATTTAATAAATGCAAGGCTGGTAGACATTGATGTCAATTCTGAAAATACATTCTTAAAAATGTTTAGGAAAAAAAAGGAAAAAAGTTAGAAGAAGATGAAGAAGAAGAAACATTGTTGTTTGTCTAATTGCTTGGACATGTTGGATAAAACAACTCAGTTCTTCTATTATTTTATTTTTATTTTCATTATTGTATTCGTGAATGTTGCTAATTTCCGCTTTGATTATATCTTTCCTATTCATTATCGGTTTTTAGTGTGAATTCTCCTTTTAGAGTTCAACAAGATTAAATCCTAATTGAAATACAATTTTAATATATTTGGTTTGTGGTTCTAATTTTAACATATTTACTTTCAATAAATCTTAAACTTAGACCAAAATGAGTATACGCATATATAAAAGAATCAAATCTCTGATCTCGAGATCGATAGTACATATTTGATGTCAGTTGAGTTATGATCATTCTAGCAGATAAATTGTGCAGTAAACTATATTTGAATGGACCAATTTCTTTATTTTAATGAAAGTTAATATCATTGCTTAGATAATATTTTGAAGAAAAAAAAAAGAATTATTATCAACACCCCAACTCAATTCCCTATTACAACTTCTATTATTATTATTTTAGAGGAACTTTGTTTATTGCTTATATTAAATTAGTAATAACTTAACTTTTTTTTTCTTTTAATTGTAAGGTAGCATGCTAATATCCCACTTATGTTATTAACTCACTAAGTAATGGCTATAAACTAATAAAAGTCAATTAATTAATGTTGAATATGAAGTCAAATTTTATAGTCTCATTATACCTAATATCCTGTAGTTACTAACACATTAATATGTCAATCAAGTTATATGTTCGTTTTGGCCACTGTTTTTTAGGATCAATATTCCAAATTTGTAGAAAAATATTGTTAATTGTTTTTATTAAAATACAAATATTTGTGAATGTAAGAAATTCCTCAAGAAAAATAAAATAAAAAACCTAGGTTATAATGCCATTTTGTTTGTTCCCATACTTTTAAGTTTGTCCAATTTTAGCGTACTTTCAATAAATCTTAAATTTAGTCTCTCAAAAATAATTTTTATCGATATTGATGAAATAATAATAATAATTTTTATGCAATAAAATACAATATGCGAATATCTTTTCAAAATTTATTGTAATAATGTTATAAATAACAAAAAGTTTTTAGAAAAACAATAATAGATTAACATTGTGGACTAAATTTAAGATTTATTAAAATTATAGGGACTAAAGTTAGACAATTAAATGTATGAATTAAAATTGGATGAGCTTAAAAGTATAAGGACCAAACTAGTATTCTAAGAAGAAAAAATCTAAAATTATGAAAATAACTACAAATATAAAAGTCTGAATTAATGAGAAATTATTTTAAATGATAAAACTGTTGAAAATATTTACAAATAATAGCAAAATATCACAGTTTGGGATAGATCATAATAAACTACTATTTGTATCTACAATGATATAGATAAACACAGATAATAGTTTACCACAAATAAATAATAAAATTTTGTTATATTTATAAATATTTTAATTAATTTACTTATATTTGAAAATGGCACAAAATTAATTGGGTTAAATTCTTTACATTTTTCCGTTTCCCAGCGTTACCAAAGCATGAGAAGATAAGTTAGATAACCATTAAAAAAAATAAAAAAAAAAATAAATAAATAACCACTAGAATTAAGAAAATGACGGACACAATTGCAATTACGAATTTGTAGAGTCATTTTTGTAGAAAAAGAAAGTATGGATGGCAAAAGCGTAAATAAATGGAGAAAGAAGCGTGATTTTAAGAACTGTTCGCAAACCCAGAATAAATCCCCCCACTCACATGTCTACTCTACTCCAACCTCTCACTCTCCTCTGCCCCCAAAATATAAAACTTTGTTTTTTTTTTTTTTTTCCTATTTTTTTTTTCTTTTTTCTTTTCTTTTCTTTTTTCACCTCTGGGTTTTTGCTCTTCTTCTCTTTCCTTTCCTCTGTATGATTGGAGAAACAGGGGAAATTGTATTCGACAAGATTTCTAGAAAGAAGAGGCAAAAAGTTTGAAACAGGGAATGTAAGAAGGCTGTTTTTTGTGTTTGATTTTGTGCATTCGTTTGAAAATGGGTCTTGCATGAGAAACCCTGCTGTAGTTACCTTCAACTTTGCTTCTATTAATGGCAGCAACAGCCATGGCTGCGGAGCCGACGCAAGAGGTACTTTCTTGGCTCAAAACCCTACCGTTGGCTCCTGAATATCATCCGACTTTGGCAGAGTTTCAAGATCCAATTTCATACATTTTCAAGATCGAAAAAGAGGCTTCCAAGTTTGGAATCTGCAAAATTGTGCCCCCTGTACCTCCTTCACCGAAGAAAACTGTAATTGTCAATTTTAATAAGTCGCTTGCAGCTCGTGCCCCCTGTTCTGGCTCGACTAATTCCAAGTCTCCGCCTACATTCACAACTCGACAACAGCAGATCGGGTTTTGCCCGCGGAAAACACGACCTGTTCAGAAATCAGTGTGGCAGAGCGGTGAGTACTATACATTTCAGCAATTTGAGGCTAAGGCGAAGAACTTTGAGAAAAGCTATTTGAAGAAATGTGCCAAGAAAGGAGGGCTTTCGTCTTTGGAAATCGAGACGCTCTATTGGAGGGCCACTTTGGACAAGCCTTTTTCGGTGGAATATGCAAACGATATGCCTGGTTCAGCTTTTGTGCCGGTAAGTGCAAAAACTTTTAGGGAGGCAGGGGAAGGAACAACGCTTGGGGAAACGGCGTGGAACATGAGGGGTGTGTCTAGGGCGAAAGGGTCTCTGTTGAGGTTTATGAAGGAAGAGATTCCAGGAGTTACTTCGCCAATGGTGTATGTTGCTATGATGTTCAGTTGGTTTGCTTGGCATGTAGAAGACCATGACTTGCATAGTTTGAATTATCTGCATATGGGGGCGGGAAAGACTTGGTATGGTGTACCTAGAGATGCTGCTGTGGCGTTTGAGGAGGTTGTAAGGGTTCAGGGATACGGAGGAGAAATTAATCCCCTTGGTGAGTTGATGGCTTAATTGAAGTAGGAAACTACTAATCGCAATTTCCCTCATCTTATAGGTTTTATGGTTACAGGAAGAAACTTAGTACTGAATATCATTTGCACCCTCACCCTACCAAATTAACTTCGCCCCTAACCATCATCTGGATCAGTTCTAGTCTACTACACATGTTCAGTTATGTTCTTAGAAGCAATGTTATAGTTGTACTTGTTAAGTTGCATTGATGTAACTGAGTACGTGTTTTTAAGCGGACAGCATTATTATAGACATGCTATTGGATGGGATGTTCCTCTGCTCATTATCCCTTGCATAACAAGGTGTATAACTGTATATGCTATTGGCATTTGACTGTTCAAGGGAAAATTGAGCCCTGTTACTTGTCAGACCAATCACATTGTGATAGGTTCTGTAATTCACTTTAATTTTTCTCAGGTTCACTCTTTTACCAATCGGACTGCCTGCTCAGTTTCTTGTCCCCGTCCATCAATGCTTCTCATGCATTTTATCCTTCCCTTTTGCTTTTACATTGGTGTTTTTTCCCCAGAACTATGTTAAACTATTTTCTTGTTCAAAATTCTGTTGTATATCTATTATTTGTGATAGTGATGGTTGCCCCATGTGGAACTTGTAGTTAAGTTTTGATTATGAGAGTGCTTCAGGAAGTGGATCCTTCTTTGCTTTTTCCACTTCTTTCATATGTGTGCATATATAAGTAGTACAATCGTCCCTTGTCCTCTTTTCTCTTTCCACAGTCAATATTTGCTTGTCATGTCATTTTCTTTCTCGATGAAGAATTGTTTTTTAGAATTGTCTTCATTTAATAAATTAAGTTCGTACAGAGTGACTACAATTTCAATTTGGTCTCAAAATGGGCATCAATTTTGGATTTTTGTCATAAACAATTGTTTTTCCTTTTCTCATCCAGTAACTTTTGCTGTTCTTGGTGAGAAGACCACTGTGATGTCACCTGAAGTTCTAGTTAGCGCTGGAGTTCCATGTTGCAGGTAACCAGCATTATGTTAACCTTTCTACTTCCTTGATTTAGGTATTGTTTCTCTAGGGTAGGTACCTGGGAATAACATCAGTCATTCCAAATGGTCTTACTCTTAACAGTTGATGATGATATTTGCCCAAAAAGTATTGCCATTTCCATTGTTACCCCCCTCCCTCCGTGTGGATTTAATATTTTTTCTACTATATGAGTCATATTTCTAGGAGTTCCTTGCATCATCATTTGTCCTCAAAAGTAGTCAGATCTGTATACTCACTGCTTTAATTGATTTGCACCAGGTTAGTGCAAAATGCAGGTGAATTTGTTGTCACTTTTCCTCGAGCTTATCATACAGGTTTCAGCCATGGTGAGGTCTCTACCATAGTTTCATGATGCACATGTTATTGGTCTTTGTCGTTCATTTTATAATTTCTGTTTGTTTTTTTGTATAAAAAGTCATGTATGCTTTTTGTTGTTTATATTGAACTCTAAATCGCAATTATATCTGTTTCATGTATTATGTGTGTTTGGTACTTTCCTCTAGGATTTAACTGTGGGGAGGCAGCCAATATTGCAACTCCAGAATGGTTAAGGGTTGCTAAAGATGCTGCAATTCGTAGAGCTTCCATCAATTATCCTCCAATGGTCTCTCATTATCAGTTGCTATATGATCTTGCTTTAAGTTCCAGGTTTGTTTTGCCTTTTATTTGTAACATCCATTTTACTCGAATGGTTCCTCTCACTTTTTAGTCGCTTTCCTTGTTCTTTTATCTTCTTTGAATTAATTTCAAGTCTGACGAAATCTAAAAGACATGTTGTGCTAAAATTTGTTATGATTGCATCAACTTTATGTCCCTTCTATATGCTATTGCGAAGGTTTAAACTCGTGTCATTTGGAAATCTATTGTTAGAAAATAACTTTTCCGTTTAATAAGAATAGCAATTGTTACAATTTCTTCTATCATTATCAATATTGGTCTTTTGAATTTTTTATCCTTCCTAATATATGACTCCCTCATTCACTTGTTTTAATACATCTAACGTTTTAACATACAGAGCACCTATGTGCGCTGGTGCTGAACCAAGAAGTTCACGACTGAAAGATAAAAGGAGGAGTGAAGGGGAAACGGTTATAAAAGAGTTATTTGTACAGAATATTGTAGAGAATAACACCCTGCTGGACATTCTTGGAAGAGGAGCTTCAGTTGTACTTCTTCCCCCAGGTTCTTTAGAATCGATTTATTCCAGACTGCGTGTTGGATCCCACTTGAGAGCAAAATCTAGATTTCCTGCTGGTGTTTGCAGTTCTAAGGAAGAAACCAAATCTCCTCAAAGTTTTGATTATGATAATCTCGCACTAGAAAATAGTCCAGGAATTAATCGAGTGAAAGGTTTCTATTCAGCTAACGGGCTATATTCTACTCTATCTGAAAGTAGCACGGACAATTTATGTGCTTCAAGTTCAAGGTCTTTGAATGCCAACCATGAACGGGGTGGTAATGTTCAAAGCGATGGATTATCAGATCAAAGACTCTTTTCTTGTGTCACATGTGGTATTTTAAGCTTTGCCTGTGTAGCCATCATCCAACCCAGAGAACAAGCTGCTAGGTACCTTATGTCAGCTGACTGTAGCTTCTTTAATGATTGGGTTGTTGGTTCTGGGATAGCCAGTGAAGGGATTGCTACTAGAGATGGGCATGCAGTTAGCTCTCGGCAGAATAGTAACAGGGGTAGGTTTTATAACTAATTAATATTGTAGTTGCTGGCATTTTTTAATTAATTATTTTGTTGAGGTTCCATTCTCTCTTAGAACGCTCATTTTACTACCAATGCAGGAAAAAGAGATAAATGTGTCTCTGATGGTTTGTACGACGTCCCAGTCCAGGCTGTCAATCGCCAGCTTACAGTAGCAGATGAAAGTTACGAAGCTAATTTGAATACTGAAAAACGGAATGAGACTTCTGCCCTTGGAATGCTTGCATTGACTTATGGACATTCTTCTGATTCTGAGGAGGACCATGCTGAAGCAGATGCTGCTTTAAATGCAGATGATGATGCTAAACTAATGATTTGTTCTTCAGAAGACCAATATCAGTTTGAGAATTCTGGCCTTTCTTCTGGTGAATATTGCAAGAATACTGCAATTTCGAATAACGATCCCTCGTCTTATGGTGTTAACGCTGCAGATCAACTGCAATTTCAAGTCAATGACTATGAAGAATTTGGGCGAACTAGATCTGATTCCAAAGATTCATTCAATTGTTCTTCTGAGTCTGAAATGGATGGCATAGGTTCAACAAAGAAAAATGGCTTGTCAACTAGATATCAAGATTCACATGTGAATGTTAGATCTTCCTTGGATGCTGATACTGATAAACCAGTGTTTGACAAGTCCACTGAACCAGTGGAGATTGAGAATATGCCATTTGCTCCAGATATTGATGAAGACTCCTCGAGATTGCATGTATTTTGTCTAGAGCATGCAAAAGAAGTGGAACAACAACTTCGACCAATTGGAGGAGTGAACATTCTTTTACTTTGTCATCCAGGTGCAATATTTAGTCATTTACTCGTTCTTGTGACATAGGATTAGACAGATTGAACCCTGAACTGTTCCACCTTCCCCACAAAATAATAATAGTTATTATTATTATAATTGTAACAATAAATTTTAACGATAATAAACTTAAAATTTTCCCTGAAAACTTCTCCGGCTTATCACTGATTTGTGATTTTGTTGGTGTTTCAAACCATTAAGTGGTTTAGTAAGTTTTACATTATCTCTGGAGGTGTTATGATATGATGGAGTCATCCCTCCTGATAATTTCTTTGGATTTTGGCATTGAGAAGGTTCCTTGTGATTAGACATTCAAAGGAAAGGCCTCCTCTTTATTTCTTCTCGGTTGATAATGTGTAAATATAATGTTGAACCCTTGAATAATTTATTTCTTTCTTGATGGGGATGGGTCTTGGCATCTTGCTACATGAGTCTTACGTTTTTTAGGTTTTCTTAGAACAACAAGTTCAATCTCTTAGTTACATTTCAAGGCCTCCTGAGAAGGGTTACTTCTTTTGCTGCAGTAGTTAAAATATACTTTTGGGTTTTGTGGTTGGGGACAAACATGGAAGATTCTTTAAACGGGTCAAAGATCTTGGGTTAGTTTGGACTGGCGTTAAGTTCTGTACTTACATGGAGCTCAGTGTCAAACAACTAATTAATGTCAGTTTGATTAGTGTTATGTGGAGTTTTCTATGTAGAGATCTCAGTGACTTTCATGTTTGTTTTTCTTGTTATATGGGCACAAGGTCATGTTCTTTGTTTTTCTGTTAGAATTCTTCCAAGCCTTCTACCTTTCTTTTGGTGTTTTCTGACGTAGATGAGTCACCAAGTTGTACTTGTCTCAGGGCCATGTAGAGGTCTCGGTCACAATTGCTAGTGCTACTACTTTGAACCACACACCCTCAATATCTTCGTTTATGTCTCTACTTTCAATATTGTGTCATTTCATTCTTATTCAAATATATCAGGTTATGTTTATTGGTAAATCCGCATGATTACTGTTCATAGAGTATGTTTTGGATTTTTATAATGGTTATTACAGTTTGTTAGTTTCTTCTGACTATTATGCCAAACTTGAATATTTGCTGGATCTAACAGTCTGCATCACGGAAAAATTGTTACAGACTATCCGAAGATGGAGGCAGAAGCAAAATTGCTGGCACAAGAATTGAATATGAACCATCTCTGGACTGATACAATGTTCAGAGGTGCCACCCAAGATGAAGAAAAGAGGATTCAGTTAGCTTTAGATAGCGAGGAAGCAACTCCGGGTAATGGAGATTGGGCTGTAAAGTTGGGAATAAACCTATTTTATAGTGCCAACCTTAGTCACTCTCCTCTTTATAGTAAGCAGATGCCATACAACTCTGTTATTTATAATGCATTTGGCCGTAGTACTTCTGCTAACTCTTCTGGTAAGCCGAAAGTCTATCAAAGGAGGACTGGCAAGCTGAAAAGAGTAGTTGCAGGGAAATGGTGCGGGAAAGTCTGGATGTCAAATCAAGTTCATCCTTTGCTAGCAAAGAGAGATCCTCAAGAAGAAGATGTAGACATCTTCCCTTCTTGGACAATGTCAGATGAGAAGATTGATAGGAAACCAGAAAATATCCAGAAAAACGAGACTGTTATGGTAAATAGAAAGTCTGCTGGCAAGAGAAAAATGACTTATGGGAGCGGAACAACTAAGAAAGCCAAACCTATAGAGTCAGAGGACATGGTTTCAGATGCTTCGGTTGAAGATTGTATCCATCAGCATCATAGTATTCTACGAAACAAGCGATCCAAATTTGTTGAGAGCAATGATGCTATATCAGATGATTCTGTGGAGGATGATTCTTGTAGAAAACATGGAGTTCCCATCAGCAAGGGAGTGACATATTGTGGGATAGATGATACCGGTTCAGATGATTCTCTTGGAGATTGTCATAATCTGCGCAGAAGGTTCTCTGGATTCAAGCTGCCTAAGTGGGGTGAGATAGAACCTGCAGTTTCTGATGATTCCTTAGAGCACTATTCTTCTCAGCATCGTGGGAAAAATATTAAAAGCAAGACAGAAGAATACATTGAGAGACAAGATGCACTTTCAGATGAGTGTCTGGAGAGTGGTTCTCTTAAGCAATATAGAAGGATTCCGAGAAGCAAGAAAACCAAAGTTCTTAAAAAGAATGCCATTTCACATGATATACGGGACGATAGTTTTCTTTGGCATCATCAAAGGCCTTCCAGAAGCAAGAAGGCCAAATCTATCGAGAGTGAAGATGCAGCTTCAGAGGACTCCCTAGAAAATAATTCTCATCAGCATAGAAGTATGCCTCAAAGAAAACCAGTCAAACGCACTGCGAGGGAAAATGCATTTTCAGATGGTCCAGATGAAGATGATAATTCTCTTCTGCAGCATCGGAATATTAGAAGAAATGTGCAATTCAAATACAGTGAGAGAGAAATTACATCAGATGACCAGCTTGATGATAGTGCTAATCAAAGTAGGAGGAGGGTACTCCGAAGTAAGCCAGTCAAGACAGAGACAATTTCACAAATGAAACAAGGGATCCTGCGACCTGCAAGGCGAGGAGCCTCTCAGACTTTGAAAGAAGAATTTGCTCAATCTTTAAAACGTGGAGGCCGCCATACGTTAAAATTAGAGACCCCTCAGCCAAAAATACAGCCTGCCACAAATAGACGAGGTAAGCAAACTAAGAGGAATAGTAAATCGACTGATTTAGAGTCAGAGGAAGAGCAACCAGGTGGACCTAGCACACGTCTTAGAAAAAGAACCCCAAAGCCTACAAAACTTTCAGAAGTGAAGCCGAAAGACAAAAAACCATTTGGCAAGAAAAAGGTGAAGAATGGTTCATCCTTGAAGACTCCAGCAGGCCATAGAGATTCAAAAGCAAGGGACGAGGAATCAGAATATCTTTGTGACATCGAGGGTTGCAATATGAGTTTTGGTTCAAAACAAGAACTTGCCATGCACAAACGAAATATTTGTCCTGTCAAGGGGTGTGGGAAGAAGTTTTTCTCACATAAGTACCTTGTGCAGCATCGTCGAGTCCACATGGACGACCGTCCCCTCAAATGTCCATGGAAGGGCTGCAAGATGACTTTCAAATGGGCATGGGCACGAACAGAACATATTCGTGTTCATACAGGTGCCCGACCTTATGTTTGTGCTGAACCAGGATGTGGTCAGACATTCAGATTTGTTTCGGATTTTAGTCGTCACAAGCGGAAGACTGGACATTCGACAAAGAAAGGTAGAGGTTAATATTGCGGCAGATGAAATGTGTTTAACTTGGATAGCTATTCTGTTGGTTAATTGACAGATTTAGGATTAGATATAGGGATAGGTTTAGATCATCCCTGTAATTATTATCATTCAGAGTAACAATTAATTCTGTTGTGCTGTCTGCTTTCATTGGTGCTATTTATTTTCTGTAACCTGAGCAATTGCTTGGATCTTCAAACATTCTTCACCAATGAAGTCAGATGCTAATCCTGATCTTGGTTGGGGGTTGGACCTTTACCCCTTCTGGGAACTTTGTGCAGTTTTCTTTTCCTTCCATTGATGCAATGATTTACTTTTACGACTGAAATATTGGTGCTACATTTGGTGGCATATCCTTTGGTTTATGATATTTGTACATTAGACATTTTAGGAATCTACTTTGACCTACTTTGTAAGCTGTCTTCTCATCCAATCAAAATGATATTGACCAGTTTAGTATGTTCAAATTACTGAAAACGACAGAAACTCTTGTCTAATTTTCATATAATGTCAAAGGAGTCCTTTCTTTCCCTTTCATGGTGAAAATTTCCATCCTTTACTTGTTAGTCTAAGCTTTGTCTGGATCTTGGTTCTCTTTTTCATATTAAATTTCTCTTTTTTAGCGCTGGTAAGAGTTCAATTAGACTTTTCTCGAAGTTTTTTTTTAGTAGAAATGGAGTATTAAAGTTTGTATTTCCGACTTCGAGTGAAGGAAAATATATCAAATACTGTTAAATTATGTTCACTTCAGCATGTGACCACCTATTTTATGTAAGAATGACACAAGATGTGTTATATGCCAAATGTTGTTGAATTTTTAACATCAAAAGCTCTAATTTCAGAGCTTCACCTGACAGGGAATTTGAATGCAAGAATCTGTCATTAGAGACAAATTTGGCCTCCGGATCTGGACTCTCTCTACCTTTCCATGCCTTAATTTGAGGTTGTTTTTAGCAATTAAAACACTCACTTTAATTATGTTACCAATTTCAGTTTAAATGCAATGTGATTCACAGAGCATTTCTTATGGAACCAAAAAGTCTTCTTTTTCAATTAGTTAATCCAATTCATTTTTAGTATAATAAATAAAAACCACAAGTGGGAAGGTATTCAAAGGAACTTTCTTTATACTAATATTGAAAGAAAAAGAAAAAAAAAAAAAAAAGCTTAAAGTTTAATATTCTTTGTTCTCTTATCAAAGGGTTTGTTTTTTTTTTTTTTTTTTTTCCCTTTTTGTGTAATAAAGTTAAGCCTTTACACATATTTATGTCATTTTTACTGAGATTCATGGAACCTTATGATGGAAACTCCTCTCTTTAATGGCTTCATAATTTTATTTACAATTTTTCTCCACATTTTTTTGGTAAAAAATAAAAATCCAATCCACCCCAATTCACTTTCCAATCCAATAATGTCAAAGCACGCCAAGAATTGTCTAGAAGTGAAGGGGAAAAGAAAAATGAAAATTTTGAAAATTGTTTAGAGAGAGAAAGAAGCGCAAACGTACGCAGTGCAGAAAGTAACCTTTTTTTGTGCAAACTTTTCTTGTTTTTAGTTCTTACTAGCATTTAGCGTCAACCCAATTGCTATTTGCTACAAAAGTTTATTTTTTCACTACACCCATTTCTCCATGTACTTTATTCTCTGTAGCTAGGGTTTTTTGGGTTCAAATGTGAAGCAGAATGGAACCTTCTGAAGCTGTTTCGGTCCCTAATCACTGTGAAGCACCGGCTTCTGGGTTTCAATCTTCACAGTTTCGTAGTTCTGTTCTTGATCCTGCTCCATTTGATGCGCAGCATGTAGCCACAGATGATCGCATCCATGCAGAACTTCAGAAATTGGATTTGAAGGATGAGAAAGAGGAAACCGTGAAAGATTTTGATGAAGGTGGAGAATGGGAAGTTTCGAAGAATCCCTGTGAAGATGAAGGAAATGATACGAAGAAGATCGATGAAAGTGATCGAGATAGAAGCGTTAGGAATGAGGATGATGATGATGATGTCAATGAGGAGGTTGATGCAGGCGACGGCGACGGCGGTGAAGTGGAAAGGAAAGGCGATTGGAGAGCCAGAAGCAACCAATACCCAGTACGGCCTGAGGCTGAGGATTGTGCGTTTTACCTTAAAACAGGGACTTGCAAGTTCGGATCATTTTGCAAATTCAATCACCCTGTGCGAAAGAAAAACCAGGTATGTTTTTGGTGATCTCATTCACTTGAGGAAGCAAATACCTCTGTTTAAATGTTTAATTGTTTATATTTGTTTGTTCATCATAAAATCTCCTTTTCCAGTATTATCTTCAGCTGATAAGTTAATTTAATTTTTGCATGTACAGTTTTTATACTCCTACATCTATCATCTATGCAATGGGGTGCCAAATAATCTTAATTATTTTCCCTGAGAAGAAGCTATTTCAATTCTGTCAAGAGAACTGATGACAGAAGAACTGGTCTGCTGGATTGCAGTACATTTCAGCATTAACTTCGTATACTTTTTTTGATTAAAAACAAATAAAAAATCATTGAAAAAATTAGGAGTGCAAATGCGGAGGGTTGAGTCCAACCTACTGAAGATCGCAAAGACAACCCCAAAAGCTCATGCTGTATTAAACTGATAAAATTTTCTGGAAAGATCGTAATTTTTCTCTTTTTCTCCGAAGTTTGAGGAAGTAGTTTTCACTCAGGCATCATTATAAATGCTAGTAACTTGTATCTGTCTGCTTAGTTTTTTCCGAGCTGAGAATTTCCTATTTTTTGTTCTATCTGTAAGAATATGGATTGGAAATGCTATCTTATGATATTTTGAGTGTACTTGTTGAAAAATTGATATTTTGGCTTTGTGGTAATTTTCTGGAGTACTCTAAAGCAAAATTTCTTAAATATGCTTATCTACTAGATGACAATAAAATTAAAATTTGCAGAGGACTGTGTGGTTCTTAGCTATGTTTAGGTATCTCATAATTTTTTGTTTTCAATGAAAGATTCAACATGGTCGATCAAGAAGGCCAAGATGGTGCAAAGTCTAGACCCATTTATTATTTTCTCATATACTTGTCAATTCAGTTCAAAAGGCTGAAGAAATGTCTCGAATGCTCTTGATTTTTGTGTATAGTCGAATAGTTTTTCTATGCGTGCGAAACTGCTAATTATTTGATTGCAAGTTAGTTGTGGTTCTTCTCAGCTTCTTCTTAAGTATTATTTCTCACTTCATTCAGTCATTTCTCAGTGTTATTTCTTGTTTTAGAAAATTTGGATTTTATTTTTCCATTGTTAATCTATCCATTTATTTTTTTATGACATTTTTCTTGATGGGTTTTGTTTTGTTTAATTTGGAAGGTTGTTTCTGAGAAATTGAAATACGAGGACGATTCAGCTGGGATAGCAAGCAAGACAGAATGCAAGGTTTCCATTGTGGTTATGATTTCATGAAAGCTGTTTCAAGTATTTTACTACAATTATATGATTTGATGCATTCCCCAGCTATGAACTTTTCTTATATTCCTTTATAACAGAGGTTTTCTTGGATTATTTTAGTTTCCCATGTTTATATGACTGATTAATTGATGCCGCTTGCGAAGTTTTTCTTCTAGATTTCTTTTGCGGTGCCTTAAGGTCAAACCTTTAAGATGATATTTTCAGACAGCTAAAATTTTCAGTCTATTGCATACACAGACTTATGTGGTTCTTGACATTGCTTTTTAGTCAATTGCTGAACAGGAATTTTCTTCTGAAACAAAATTTGAGGTTTGGTTTATAACTGAAGCTTTCTATGATCTTTTTATGAAACATAGGTAGTAATTATGTTGAAATGATGCACTTGAACGAAGTTTGCTTATTCTTGAAGTCTCTTTTTCTGTACAAGATAGTGAAATATTCATTTACCTTTTTGACATGCATGATTTACTGATATCAGTTAACTGTTACACCTCATGAGCCATTTGCAGTTTTACTTGAGGACTGGGGGTTGTAAATATGGAAATGCCTGTAGATATAACCACACGAGACCAAGAACGGTAACAAGCCCAATTCTAGAACTGAACTTCCTTGGTCTGCCAATCCGACCAGTTAAGTTTGTTCTTCATTATTATTTAACGGTGAAATATCAGTTGTCTTGTCTTTCATCATCAGCTTCATAGATTGGATCTCTTATCTTACTTTTCTGGAAGAATTTAATGATTTTTTAATTGACAGGATGAAAAAGAATGTCCCTATTACATGCGCACAGGGTCCTGCAAATATGGAGCAAACTGCAAGTTTAATCATCCTGATCCTACAACTGTTGCTGTATCTGAATCTCTTTCAGGATATAACAATGGAGTGCCCCTACAAGGTGCATCACAATCACAGATCACATCCTGGACTTCACCAAGAGTACTTAACGAAGCCACAACATTTGTACCTGCTATGATTTCACCATCTCAAGATTCAGAATGGAATGGGTACCAGGTACTATATTGCTTTCATCTCAGATTCTTAGGTTTGAAGTGTTTCGATTTGATATCAATGAATAAATTTCAGTACGATTACTTCTTTGAGTACCAAAAGAAGTTGAAATTCCTGTGACTGCAAAAATAATATCAGTTTGTAGCTAGGATGTTGACCTGTATTAGACCTCGTTTGGAAACCATGTTTTTGGTTTTTAATTTTTGAAAATTAAGCCTATAAATGTTCCTTTCCACCTCTAAATTTCTTGCTTTTTTATCTACTTTTTAGCAATGTTTTCAAAAACCAAGTCAAATTTTGAAAACTAATAGTGGTTTTTAAAAACTTGTTTTGTTTTTGGACTTTGGTTAAGAATTCAACTATTGTATTCAAGAAAACTGTAAATCATGGTAAGAAATTGGGAAGAAACAGCATTATTTTTAAGAACAAAATGGTTACCAAATGGGACATAAGCTCTCTGATTTCCCTCTTTTTACATCATCTTGGCTTTTACTACAATATCTTAGATTCTCAATCTCTTTTGATGCGAATAAGATCTATGGGAGTATTGAAAGAAAAGTAATTATTGTTGTACTTGTGCCTTGATGTGCTTTTTAGAATAATTCAGTTTAGTTTCTGGTACTCCTTGGCTAACTTCCTTCATGGTATGTACAATGTTAAGGCTCCCATTTATCCATCAGAAATCAGCGTGCTTCCACCTCCAACATACGTCGTGAACAATATAGCATCGGAGACGGATCTCTATTCTTCTCATCAGCAGGTGGACGAATATCCAGAACGACCTGGTCAACCCGAATGCAGTTACTTTCTAAAGACAGGAGATTGTAAATTTAAATCTCTTTGCAAATATCACCATCCGAAGAATCGGAACCCTAAGTTACCGACTTGCACTCTCAATGACAAAGGCCTGCCTTTGAGACCTGTAAGCTTGTCCTAATTTCCTGGTTGTTTATGAAAGACTTTTCCGTAGAGAAAACATCTTTGAGATCCGTCCAAGGGACCAAAGTAATACGTTTTTATACTGAAAAAAATACTCAAATTTAATAATTTCGTTTAGAAGAAATTGTAAATGATTTTACATTTCCTTTGCGAATTTTGTAGTCTATTTGCACGCCTTGTACAGCCCTCATCTTTCTTCTCTTCCCTTGATTTACACTGTTATCCACAACTGAAGGATAGTTTACTAGATCTTTTCAATTTTTATGTGGTATTCAGGATCAGAACGTATGCACGTATTATAGTCGCTATGGCATCTGCAAGTTCGGGCCATCGTGCAAGTTTGACCACCCTATTCTTCCAGCTTCTTCAACTGTGGGCGAGCTTGAACAGCAACCTCACTACGGCAACTTTAGCACTGCAGAAGGGGCTGAAATGGCCGGAGGAGGGAGCGGAAACAGTGCCACAGTTGAGCAGTCTGCATAAGAAGTTTGTGCAGAGAGGCCTCCTAGATAATAGGATTTTTCATGGAGCATTTGTTTGGGACAAGGATATATTCGACTCGTTTTCATCGGGTTGAGCTGCCATAAGCTTTTCAAATGATGGCACTTATTTTCTATAATTTACGTTGAACAAAGGAAAAATGTAAATTATACTTAAATTTCTCTCATGTATTGACCTAATACACAGTGGCTAGAATCTTGTAGCTTTAAGACACAATCTTATCTGGGGATTTCGAGATCAACTTGTGACAGTCGTCACCTGGCTAAACAGAGCATAGGAGGATCAATGCTTTTGCTTTAAGACTATTTCACACAAAGCCTCTCTTTTTCTCTCTTTACATTTGCAGCTTTACTCGAACAGAGTCAGATTTTTTGCACTGGAGTTTTAAGTCTCTTTTTTCATTCTTTCAAATATCTCTGTTCCCGAATCTAGGAAAAGCTTGACAATCTGTGCTTTCAAGAACAATCAGACATCTGCTTTGTTTAAGTAAAGAGAGAAAGAACATCATGAAATTGAAACGTGATTTGACATTGTAATTTGCGTTTTCCATCCTGTATTACATTATAAATATACTGAGTACCGTGTGATATAAAATATTATATAACATCGACAAAAGCATGAAAGCCAACTTGAAAAGGGAAAAGGAATAGTATGAATCATTTGTTGGTGTTGTTGGGACTCAGATAGAGGCCCGCGGTTGGACAAGGCCGCGAAATTTTACGGGCTTTAAGATATTGCACAAATTCAAGATCTTGAAGCCACTGAGGCTTCAACCACAGCAAAACCACCTTTTCTGCATCCAAATACCAAAAAATAGATTAGATCTAAGATATCTAGAACAAAATTGGTTCTCTCGTCTTCTATTAAACAGACCTTCGGTGGAGGATACTGAGGGTAACTTTCATTGTTGAAGACAGGTTCATTTCTTTGTTGAGGAACCTTATTGGCAGCAGTTCCAGTGGTCTTCTTCTCATTTCTAGCCTTGTTAAATATGACTGTAAATCCTTCTGCAGATGCAGGATTATTTACATCCCATTCACCAAACTTTGGCAGTGGACGACCCCTGTCCTGCTGTAACAACACAAATGATATCTACATGAAACTTTCTTTATTGAGTATCCTACTAACAGCTTATAAAAATGTTAAAACTGATCTCTGCATGTATAAGCCTTCAGATAAAGGAAAAGCCGCAATTACTTATTAACAACATTTGAACTCTATATAGCATACAGTAACTCTTCTACTTGCAGATGGAAGGATGAACAAAAGGAAGCGGAGGAATCAAGTCAGGTAAGGCACATGGATGGATAAAAGAGCTTTTATCACTCTTTAATCTGCAAATTAGCAATACAGCCAATCTCCCTTATCTACATCAGTATTTTCCAATATCCTACATGGTCTTCTGATGAAAACCAAACTTTCATTGTAGAAAAATGGTATACAAGCAAGGTTATAAAAGGACAAGCCCAATATGTTTCGAGTACAATAGTGGTGGAGCGATTTGAACCACAACCTCTTGGTCACTAACACATTTATATGCTAAGTGACCTGTGCCCACTTTGGCAACAAGCTGGGATCTTAAACAAGAACATATACTATAGCTACCAAAGAAAGGGTTCAATAGATAGAATTAAGGGCTAAATAACAATTACAAAACGCCACAGACAGACCGTAGAGCGGCATTAAACTTAGCTAAAGACAAAACCCTTCCAAGACAGTTCGTCAGTTCTAAAAACTCTCCTCTTCCTCTTCACTATTCAAAAAAACCTCCCCATGGTCTTCTTGAACTGGAGCTATAAATGTTGCCATTGGTCCAGTCTACAACCAAAGTATTCTATGTTTTGGAATGTTGTAATACGCTAACATTTCATTGCAAGAATGGTGGCTATGAATATGATTCCCTACATACCCAAGCTAACTCCTCCCTAATCAGACTACCACGACTGAAAATTTTATCAAGCAAGATGACACTTCAGAAAAAACAACAGTGAAACATTCTATATTTTCATTTCATAGATTCTTATACCTCCCTGCTCATAGCTTGTTAAAAGTACAAACGCAATTTTGTTCTCCAACACGTCAAGCGAAATAGAATTAAGGAGAAAACCAACCACAGATAACCATGGCGATTATTTATCGCATTATGTGGAGCAATGTTAGCTCCAAAGGAACCAAAATCTCCCTTCGTCATCTCAGTTAATATCACCATCATTGATTAAGCAAATAATAACTTGTGTCAATAACCCACTTCCAGGACTACGATCATAAACCCTAATCTACAACCCATTCTGATCATCCAAATGTACAGAATCGCGTTTTGATTAGGGAAATTATAGCGCGAACAGTTCAGCTTCTCCAAGTAAATAAAAGCAGAAGATGTAAGAAAAGAAAGAGTAAAGAAATGGTGGAGAAATCTTACCGATGCCATGATTGCAGGACGAAAGGGCCGGGGATCGAGAAGACCAAAAACGGAAAGAAACAGAAAGAGAGGGCGAGCAAAACAGGATGGAAAAGGAAAACTTTGCAAGAAGAAACACAGAATTTCTTAAGAGGGAGACAGTTGAGAACACCCGAAATAACGTGGGTAATGCATACTGTTAAATGTGCATTTATAAATATTTTTTATTCATTTTCTTCTATTAAAGATAATTCTAATAAAAATTAACAATTAATTTTGATCACATTTGTTTATGAGTAAAAAAAAATAAAATTATTACAAATCAAAAGTTTAAGAATAATTGTTTAGTCTTTAAAAAGAAGAATTAAATTGCTAAAAATATTTTCAACTATATATAATTTATCTTTTTTGGTTAAATTGTGCATCTAGTCCCTAAACTTTGAAGTTTGTATCGAATTTGTCTATAAACTATGAAAATAAAAATAAAAAATTAATCCTCGAGCTTTCAAATGCTAAAGAAGTCATGAATCTATTAGGCATAAAATTGAAGTATGAGATTCTACTAAATATAAAATTCAAATTTATACTTTTTTTTATATATAAAAGAACGCTAAAAAATCAAAATAGCCGAAGGTCTATAATCATCAGCATCATAAATTAAAAAAGATATTAACCATATCGAAGGATTAGACGACCAAACATTCTCAATCTCATTAGCTCAAAGCCACCCAACAATATTATGAGCAACATAATTTGTAGATCTAGGGTTAAAACTACATTTTTTATTTCACACAATCAACATCCAAGTCTAAATATCCTCCAAAATGGCACCTCGAGGGGAAGATTGAAGTCGTTTTTGTGGACAGTCGATATCAATAACTAGACATCCTATTCCACCCAAATATTTGAGAGACCAACCTTTAAGCTTCATGTAGATTGACCAGCGTTGAGAAAGTTTTAGCAGAAAGAACATCCACAAACATTGGCATAAACTTAACAACATCCAACACGAGAGAAACTAGCATTTTGAATAATAATGCCCAAGCTCGTGTCGGCACAAGAGGAATAACAGGAAGAGTCAATATTCATTTTTAAAACTCGTACAAAAACAGGAATTTAAGTATTAACATTCCTTTTCCTTCTAAAAATGACAACGTAGCCGGAATAATCATTCCAACTGCCAATATGGAAACTATTCAAATTTATACGAAAGAGATTAATTGATTACTAAAAATTTAGATTTCATCATAATAAACTATTACATACAAATTTAAAATTTTATTGTTCGAGACTAAATTTGTGATTTAATTTATTATTATTATTAGTAGTAGTTGTTTGGAGTTCATAAAATGGTGCCCGAACCCAAAGTCCGATTTCATTGAACCGGGATCCTCAAGCTCGTATTTCTTCCCGTCTCTGTCCTTTCCTTCGCTCATCGGTTCCCGCTCTTCCCAAATCGCAAGCTTCTCCGTCTCTTTCTCTCTGTCTCTCTCTTGTTCTTGGCATTCTCGGTTCAAGCTTAAAGGTACTGAAATTCCTAAATTGTACTTGTTCTTTCTCGGGATTTGTTTGTTCAATGCATCATTTGATGATGAATTTTCTGGGGTTTCTTCGCTTCCACTCCATTGTTATCTTTTCAGTTTGAAATTTGAATACACAATTTCGCGGTTCTAAGTGCTCAAAATTTTGCCCAATTTGATCCTCTTTATAGGTTCAACAATCGCTTTAACAACCCTTCAATTGGAGCCGGTCTTGGGAACTTGTTCCATAGGGCATGGCGTATCCGGAATCTGCTAATGCAGAACGGGAGGTGATGCAAGTCAACAATGCTCAGAGGAAACCCAGGATTTTACTTGCTGCCAGTGGAAGTGTAGCTTCGATTAAGTTTGGGAATCTCTACCATTCTTTCTCCGAATGGGCAGACGTAAGAGCAGTGGCTACTAGGGCCTCTTTACACTTCATCGATCGAGCATCTCTTCCTAAGGATGCCATACTTTACACCGATGAGGATGAGTGGACTGGTTGGAACAAAATTGGAGACAGTGTTCTTCATATTGAGCTTCGCCGGTGGGCTGATATTATGGTTATTGCCCCTCTGTCTGCAAACACGCTCGGCAAGGTACAGTAGTTTAACTTTAACCAAGATGAAAATCTTTTTTTTTTTTCTGACCTCATTCTTCAATATATTCCAAGATGGGCCAAAATGTGAAACCTGGCTCCTCCTCAAAATTGGGTTGGTCGAGAAGTCTATTGTCTTTGTGAATATCTGAATTGGATTCTGGTTTGTTTCTTTGTTTTATCGGTTTCATTTGGTTAAAGATTTGTTGATGTCCAGCCTGTTTGTGTACATTTCTGAATGTTGCTCAGTCTGAACTGTTATTATGTGTTTAGATTCGCATCCATCTATATTGGATTTGGCTCACATGATCCATTATAACTGGTAACCATATGTCTTTAGGAATTATTTTGCCAGCTCAAGCGCTATAATCACTGAAGAAAATTGGAAACATCGTTTGTATACCATTTTATATAGGCACATTTTGTATATCTTTGAATATTTCATTGGATCAATGAAATTGTTTCTTATCCAACAAAAATAATCACCAAAGAAGATAGAGTCCTTAAAATATTTTGCTCAATGCATTGTACTCCTATCATTTGTAGCTTGCCCATTGCTTTAAGTTTATTCTCTTGTCTACATGTTATACATTATACTTGAGTGAGTCAGAGGAACATTTTTTTCTTAATCTTATTCTGTATCTTTTCATGGTAGCTTCTGTCTGGATTTGTAAATACTATTGACGACATGGCATTGCTATCTTTTAAATAGTTTCTCTTGAAATTGATGTTATTGCTTGCATTTCTTTTTCCAGATTGCAGGTGGATTGTGCGACAATCTATTGACTTGTGTTGTGCGAGCATGGGACTATAACAAGCCACTCTTTGTTGCGCCTGCCATGAATACCTTCATGTGGACGAACCCTTTCACCGAGCGGCATCTCATTGCAATTGATGAGCTTGGGATAACTCTTATTCCACCTGTTACTAAGAGGTTAGCTTGTGGGGACTACGGCAATGGTGCAATGGCTGAACCTTCATTAATCTTCTCGACTGTGAGACTCTTCTATGAGTCACGAATGCAACAAAGTGCCAAAAATGGTGAATAGTTAGGACATGAAGACTTTGTCATGAGGAGGAGATGGAAAGGGTAGTAGATTTTCCGCTTAGTTAACAATTAAAAGTTGTAGCTGCTGCTCGTTAATCCTGTATAAAATTCCTTGTTGTTTACCCCTTTGTGCTGAAACCTCTATTGTGCATTATGTAGAGGCACCACAAGCCTTGGAACCTTATTTTAAGGATATTTCTTAGCTTATGAATCGATCGACTTCATTTTTTTTTCACAATTTTGTTATAGGAAACGAACATTTCATTGGGGATTACAACATATAACTATTTCAATGAGCTGTAAGAAAATATATAATATAATTACAATATGTAGAATGCCTACTTGAGCATAGCTCAACGGTAATGCACATATACTCATTTTCTTGAAGTTAGAGGTTTAAATCTTCGTATTCTACATTTGTACAAAATGTAAAATTAGTTGATGAGAGGAGAGATTGAACATCATACTCTTTTTTATCTTTTGAGATACAAGAATTTCTTTCAAACCATGTCAACTTCATATTTTTTGATCTTTTGTTCTCCATTCTTCTAAACAACAAAAGCTACCGCTAATTGTGCAGTACTTTGACAAACAAAATTTTGCACTTAATTTTTTTTCAGCCAAATTTGGCAAAAGGACATACATATACCCATATAAACCCTGATTTTAATGTTGGTGGAAAAGGGTTGAGGTGAGATCAAGCTATCGACTTTTGAGATGATAATTGATGTCTTTTTCAATAAATTATATTCGGATTGGTGATTGTGCTTAGCGTTGATCTGCATTGAGGTGAATCAGTAAATAGACGCAGGAAAATCAGATGAGTGTTGATAATTTCTCTGTGGACCTCCATGTTTTTGTTTGAAATGAATTAAAAAAAGAAGGAAACAATCCATGAAGAGAGAGAGAGCGGCTGCATTAAAATCGCCAGCCAGAAAGGAACGCCGGTAGTTGAAACATTTAAGGATGTGTAACAAAGTGTGTAGCCCATAATTTCATGGTCAATGGGTTTTTCACAGTCCCTTTCTCTAAAATTATCGAGAAAGTACTTAAAGAAGAAAAGTAAAGAAAAAAGTTGGTGATAAATCGTCCTTACTGAATGTTCCAACTAAATTTTCTCCATCTACTTGATATCTAGACTCCATGGTTAAGGCTCTTATTTGAGAATGGAAAGACGTTTATTTATGTGGTATTTATAGATTTAGAAATCTTCACATTAGTAACAAAGGGAAATGGAATGGTTTGGTTATGTCTCCACTCTAATGTTAGTACTATATAAACCACAGAGAACATCCACAAAGTAAGAGCTGAGTAAAGTAAAATAACCTTGAAATGATGGTGGCTTTAACATCCTGCAGTACCATCTTCATTCTCTTGTGTGCTTTTGCTTCGGCTTCTCCAACCGCAGCTGAGACGCATCCACGTTTCTTCAATAAGATCTACGCCTTTGGAGACTCGTTCACCGACACTGGCAATACAAGGTCTTTTTCAGGGCCAACCGGATTTGGCCATGTCTCGAATCCACCTTACGGCAGTACCTTCTTTCACCACCCGACCAACCGATATTCGGATGGACGACTAGTGATCGACTTTGTAGCCCAGTCACTGTCCTTGCCTTTCTTGCCACCTTACAAATATTTGAAGGGCAATGACTCCTTTCATGGGGTGAACTTCGCTGTTGCAGGATCCACAGCTATAAACCATGCATTCTTTGTCAGAAACAACCTTAGCATTAATACAACTCCTCAGTCTATCCAAACTCAGCTCCTTTGGTTCAACAAGTTCTTGGAAACTCAAGGATGTTTTGGGGCAGAGACAAAGGCACAGTGCAAAGCTGCATTTGATGATGCTTTGTTCTGGGTTGGTGAAATTGGAGTCAATGATTATGCTTATAGCTTTGGATCTCCTATCCCTAGTGATACCATCCAGAAGCTCGGTGTCGCCAGTGTGACTGGAGTTTTACAGGTAAATGACTTGACCTCCACGGAGTTTTTTAAGCTGTAAAATACTAGAAACTTGCTTCTGTTGAAGCTTAAAATGAGATGTTGACAAAAATTCAGAGAGCTTACAGATTACACATGACATATACACGGTATAAATTGAGAACTTTTCTTTGACAATGTCATTCTTTGCTTTTGATTTGCTTTTCCAGTCTTTGCTGAAGAAGGGTGCAAAGTATGTGGTTGTTCAAGGTTTACCACCAAGTGGATGTCTGGCATTATCAATGTCCCTAGCTCCTGTCGACGACAGAGATGATATTGGCTGCGTGAGGAGCTTAAACAACCAAACCTATATTCACAATATTGCTCTCCAAGCTTCATTGCAATCTTTAAGGGGGCAGTTTCCTCAAGCTGTCATCATATATGCTGATTACTGGAACGCATATCGAACGGTTATGAAGAATCTCAGCAAGTACGGTTTCAGGGAGCGCTTCAAAGCCTGCTGCGGTGTCGGTGAACCCTACAACTTTGACATATTTACTGTCTGTGGAATGCCTTCTGTCACTTCCTGCAAAAACCCATCTGAATACATCAACTGGGATGGAGTTCACCTCACTGAAGCCATGTATAAAGTAGTTCATGACATGTTAATTGAAGGTGGATTTACCCATCCACCTTTCAGTAACTTGTTGGACATGAAACGTCCCCGGGGATAAGCTGTTGACAGTGAATCAGTTTGAAGGTTTTGTTGACTCTTATCTTTTGAGATCTCTGAAAGTTAGCTATGAAACTAACGTGAGCAGTACTAGTTGTATCTAGTGAAATGAGCCATATTGGAAATCAGATCACACCATAATGTTCATTTGCTCTAAATGACTATCAATAAAATTTTCACATTCACATTGTTATATCAACATAAAATTCCTTAATCATAAGGTAGAATATATGAGAAATTGACTTCAAACAAAAGCCTTCTTCCAAAAAAAATTTAATTTAATTTAAAATAATTATAAAAAAAAAAAAAATTTAATTTTTAAAAAAAAAAAAAAAAAAAAAAAAAAAACTGTTAATTGAAAAGGCTTTGAGAAATCAGACGTGTAAAATTCCTACTAAAAACTCCAATTTCAATGCTCTAACCCAACATCTTCTTTTACTGTTTGGTTAAGTAATAATAAGGTGCAGCTCAAGCTGCACTCATCTACATGCATCCCCTTCAATCACAAAAGGAAATAAATATTAAAAATAGATATTTATAAAAAATTATCACATAGCAACTTGTGATTGGTTGGATGGCATGGGTTGCACCTTGTGCAGCCCATAATACACCCAAATATTTTTCTTATAGTACTCAAGCTTGTTTGTGGTTTCTTCCAAATTTAAGCTATAGCAATAAGAGCTTAATAGTTAATAATAGTGTTATTATTTCAGCCGACAGAATAAGAACAACAAAACTGTTAGGAATTAATTAGAGAAAAGCAGATGGTTTGAGGGACCAACTACTCAACACATAACCACCAAGAATAGTCATTCGTTTTAATGTGTAGGTCAGGTTAAAATCAATAGAGAAAAATAAATGTTCTGATTTTTAATAAGTGCTTCTTAAAGAAAATTCCTGCATCACCCACCATTGGACTTTTCCCAAGAGAAGACAGCAAGTAAACTGATGATATAACTTTGATTCAACTATTCTAATGCCTTTCTCTCTAATGAAATTCTGAAATGGAAAAACAGAACTCAAACTTAAGAACTATTATATTATGTTAGAAGAGAACCAAATATACAAACTGCATTACTGCAAATGAACGCATGCAGCATTCCAAACGTCAAACAGAACGAGAGCCGATATCAGAACAAAAACCAACCCTCCAAATTTGTGGATAATTAGCAAAGTCCTCCAATGTACAATGTTCTAATCATTTGGTTTGTTACAACAAGTGCTCATAATACATTAAGAATAGAACATCAGGTGTATCCTCAGGTAGGTTGTTTATGAAAAGATAGAAGCGTAACATATCTTCTTTCATGATAGTATGAGTGTCGACCACGTCATTACTGCATGTGAGAACCCACAGATCCCCTGAGGCTACTCTCTTCAAACTTCCTCGGCAGAATGGGCAAGATTCCGACTTCGATTTCCTGTAACAGATGAGGGAAAGGAGCATCAAAGGTTTTTTTTTTTTTTTCTCTCTAATAGTACATTCAGCCATAAAGAATATAGTGAGTCAAAAACATGGACATAAGAGTGAAGCCTTCAATAGTAATACCAATCATGGTAGCATTTTGTGCACAAGGCATGGCAACAATGTGGCAAGACAATTTTGGTATGCGACTCCAAACAGATCCCACATTCATCTGCTCTTTCTATGTCCAAATCTAAAAGTTCCCTCTTGTGTTCTAATCTCTTTGAGATGGCCATTCCCTTGTGGGGATCTTCAATGCTATCTACCTGTGATGCATAATCACAAAGCCGTTGTAGGGATGGCAATATAACAGCTGCATTCATGTTAAAGAGAATTAATATCATCTTAAACTGTGAAGTACAAAAGAACTGAAGTTTTCTGGTTATTTTAACTATACAACAATATGCAAGCACATTGTTAGCAGTTTGCCACAACTCTTTTCCAGAAGAGAATAGATACATGAGGATGATTGTTTTCAACTGATGTACAAAAGAAACGTGCCAGAACAAAGGCACATTCTAATTTTTTGCTTGACATATCACAACCTTCAAAGAACTTTAAAACAATAAAGATAAATAAAGGAGCAGAAAAGATAGATCACGTACAGTAGAATTCACTTATAGTTGCTTTCCTTCTGTATGATGAGATATCTGGCCTTCCATCAAAGTCCACCTGTCGATTAACATAAATTATCAAACTTCATTATTCTCTTCTTTTACCCTTTTATCTTTGTTTCTTCTTGTTAAATCACCGATCAACCTAAAAGTTTAAGTTGTTGGATTATGCCAAATTTAATTATATCAAATTCTTTAACACTTTGTCAGTTGTGAGTTTGAAACTTGTTAGAGTAAATGACATTACAAGGGTTCAAACACATAATTTTCTACTGTGGCCACTTAATCCTATTTCATGGCCACATATTTTTCCGGCTAAGGAATGGGAAACCTTTCTCTTGTTACATGAATCCAATTTTCATTTCATCCGGGAAAAGTCATATTTTTCTCAACAATGGTACCATGTTAAATCACCAATCAACTTAAAAGTTTAAGCAGGTGGATTATGGTAAATCTAATTTATATCAAATACTTTTAGAACTTCTTAGTCAACTTGCTCACCTTGTACAGAACTATGTGGAATAGGTTGAAGTAACTCAAAGATAGATATGAACATGAGCAATCCACCCATTGAAGCAAGTAAAGAATGACTGGTGTCAAATGGTTACAAACTAATTTCATCTGGAAGGATGAACCATCCTTGCCTCTTGGAAATGAAACTGCACTGCATCATATAAAGATATTTCAATATAAGATAATCGCTTCATTCCAATATTTGAACCAACATAAACTCCAGAACTAACTATTATGACAGCAAACATCTAGTTTCTATTAGAAACAATTGAGAAACTGAAGGGGAGCTGCTATTAACTTTTATCCTCAAATAACTTTTTTTTCTAACCGGATTATCGAGACCTCGGCTACTTGCATTATGCTCGTAGCCCACCTAACTAACTCCGGAGAGGCTTCACCTACTCCAAAGTCCACTTACAACCGTGAGGATCATAATTTATTGAGATTTTAAGATGGGATTGACTCAAAAATTTTGAAGGATACCTCTAAAATGTTTCAAAACTACTTTTTAGTCCTCTTTTTAAGCAATAACATTTCATACGAACGAAGCAGAGAAGATCTTAACTTCTTTTTCTCCTCTTCAAAACCAGAACACCATAAAGGCAAACCTTGGCAACTCTTGCCAGTCACATTTCCATTAACTTTAAAGGACATGAAAAACGAGGCATATCATTAACTTGTAAAGTAAATTACAACATATGAAACTTTTGCAATGGTTACAAAATCCCACAACAAAAGATGCTATAACCAAGGTTCAGAGAGAGCCCCAAAAGACATGACATCAACCAATCGACCATAAAGAACTCAGAAAAGAAAAATGTAAAAATAAAATAAAACAAAAATTAAAAAAAAAAAAATCAGAGACAGAGGAGCTCACAAAGCATTGGCATGGCGAATATCAGCTTCAAGAAACTCAAGGAAATCTTTGTAAGAATGGCCAGAAGAAAGCCTCTGATAACAATCCAACATCCTCTCTGTTTGAAATTGTTGTTGTCAATGCAATGCCAAAAAGCCACACGGATGAATATGATCAAAGAAAAGAATATGAATATTGTTTCTTTATGTATCCCACAGTCCATAGAGGCTTTTTCCGGGAGAAATGGTCTATTATTTAACTGTCAGAGAAAGAGACTGAGTCTTCTCTTCTGTATTTCTTTGAAAATTCAAACCTCTAGCTTACAGACTGTGATGAAATGATTCTGTATATCCACTTTGATCCAATACAATACAATACCCATTAATCAATACCTTTGAAAATTCCAAAACTTGCTTGTTGGGTTGCTTTTGATTTTGTTGATTGAGGGATTAAATGGCCACCTAACTTGGATAAGTTTCTTTCATTTCATGAATAAAGAAAGGTTTTCTTTGTCCTTGTTGAAGACAAATCGGGCAAATCATGGTCCCTCGTTTGAAAACATTGACCATTAAATTGCCTCGCAATTGAAAGCAAAACACAAAGTTAATTGCCTTATAACAAGGGGAAAGGGGAAAGTTTGAAATATAAGGACCTGCCATCTTCATCTTCATCTTCATTTTCAATATTAATGGATTAACATTGAAGGTTCGCAGCTCCAATTTCAACGGAATAGACAGCAGCAATGGCAATAATGGATTAACGGTGTTGCTATCCGTTCCAACTCCCACATATAGATAAGCAAAAGGGTGGAACTCCAAAAATAAAAATAACAATAACAAAAATAAATAATAAATAAATAGAATTTGTTGCTGTTGTTCATTAGGCAACGAGTCAAATTGTGAAATGTGAAGTCTAAAAGTTGTGAGATTTGGGGAGTTCTAAAGGGGTTGAATTCACAACTCCACCCCCCAACTTGTGAGATTTTGTGAGTTTCAACAAGTAGGTTATGAAATTTGAGTTTTAACTTTAATATAAAGAACGGAATAATAATTTACTAATAAGTTATATTCACGTGGGCAAGAAATTTAAGAAGAAAGTAATTAGGAGATAACTTTAAAAAGTCCTCATCACCCTTTTTGTCATTTTTTTTTTTAATAATTTTTCTTGGTCTTTCGACAAGCTCAAGATTTGAATAAAAATTTAACTTTTTTTTCATCGCACGTTCAAACAATCAACTTTTTTTAACTTTCTCAATAGAATTTTGATTAGGATGAATATTAGGGTTATATGTAATTTTTCTCAAATCTTACATATTCTTCACAAAATTCTAATCTTTTCCAAAATTTAAATTCTTTTTCGAAGTAAAAACCACACACGATCGCACTAAGATCTAATTTTCTTTTGTAGACCACCACACAATCTCTCAAGGGGGAAACAAACGAGAAATTCGTAATTCTATTTGGAAATTCCCAATTAAGACAATGAATATTTGGATGTACAATGAAAAAAAGTTAAATTTTTATTTAAAACTTAAGATCGACCTCGACTCGAAATAATTGAAAAAATTATTCCAATGAGTTTTAAAAAAGAGAGCTAGTTGTGAAAGATTAAAACATTTGAAGGCGGACATATTCTCAAAGTAATTCATCTTTTTCTTTTTCCAATAATTTGAAAAATGGAGGAAAAAACTATTAACCACTAACATAACACAAGAACTTGTAGAAAGATGGAGAATATTTTGAAATAGTATTTTAACTGATGAGTTATGATTTGATTTGGTGATAAGTAATTTATTATACGTTCACTTGGCAAAACACAAGAGTGTGGTTGTGGAGGAGATGTTCAAAAAACTTATAGGTCACATATGCAATAGAGAATGAACAAAAACACAAGAGTGTGGTTGTGGAGGAGATGTTCAAAAAACTTATAGGTCACATATGCAATAGAGAATGAACAAACAAATATATTATCACCGTTTTGATGATATATTGATTAGCGAGAAAAATGTTTTTCAAAAAAATTATTATTCTTTAAATTTTTTTTCTATAAAAGTTGTTTAAAATATACTTTGAAAGTACTTCAAAAGCAATTTTAAATGGTTGTTAAATACTTCAAAATTTTCTAAAATAACTTATTTTTAAAATTAAATACTTGAAAAGCTAAATTAAACACAACTTTAATCTATCTTTGCGTTTGTACAACTTTTATATTCTAAGAATACATTGACGATATTCATGAATGTAAATACAAATTATTCACTTTATGTTGGAAAAATAAGTTTATACTATTTTTTTCTATATACTTTAGTTCATTCTATTTTAGTCCACGTATATTTAATTATCCAATTTTTGTGTTGACAATAATTTTACACTCAGTAATTTAAAATTGAATAAATGATACTAATAATAATTTCATGTTAAAAAAAAAAAAAAAACTCCAAGTATATTTCCAAAGTTTATATACTTTTTTTATATAAAAAATAGTAATACTAAATTAATAGAAGGAAGAGTATTTTTAAAATGCAAAGAGCCGTTCAAATGGACAACAAACTAATCAAAATAACAAATCCAACAAAGATCATGTGACAATTAAAACATGTTACTAATACATTATTGTAAGGTAAATTGATATAGTATTAAGAAAGAAAAAAAAAAAAAAGGAAAAACTTTTTTTTTTGTCCTAGTTTATATTTTGGTCCTTAAGTTTTAAAATCTTACAAATTTAATCCTCAAATTTTGAGTTTGGTTTCAATTTAGTCTCTAAATTTCAAAATGTTACAATTTTATATATGTGATTTGAATTTTATTTTAATTTAGTCCCTAACTTTTAAGATTTTACAATTTTAATCTCAAGTTTTCATTTAATACTTACTTTTAATTATTGACGTAAATGTGTGTATATTAAATTACAAGTTTAGTGCTTAAACTTTCAAGTTTGGATCTATTTTGTGAATAAATATAATCAATCGCCAAACTTTCAATTTTGATATTTAATAGATCTATAGACTTTAAAAATGTCTACCAATTCTAAATTTTAATTTTGTATCTAATAAGTCGATTAGACTCAATTAAAAGTTTATAAATCTATTAAATACAAATTTTTTTTTTTTTTTTTTTCCATTTTGAAGATAAAAGTTGGGTGATCCACCACAAATTTTGCAAGATATAAAGCAGAAGCCTTTCCAAATATTTTTTTTAAAAAAAAAAAAAAAAAGTCAGTATCTCGGCCCAAAAAAACTGATTAGCTGACGAGTGTCTAGGCCCAAAAGCCTAAAGAATTGGGCTCGGCCGAAAAGCCCAATCCTTGTCTTCATCCTTGAGTTGAGTAAAACTTGGCGCTTGCAAAGAAAGGCCGTCAATGGAACCCGCCGAGTAAAACCGGAGCTCCCTCTGTGGCTCTGCGGATTCGACAAAGACTGGTTTTAGAGCAAGAAACAGAGGCTCGTGACTCTGGGACTTCAGCATTCTTCATAAAGAGTTATCTCCTTTTCTTAAATTCCCCGTTTCTTTTTCCTTTTTCTCCCCTTTATTTCGTCTGTTAATTGCTTCAAGTTCATTGTTTTCTCAAAAAAGAAAAAAAAAAAGAACAAAAAAAAAAAAGATTAGCTTTATTCGTAGACTGAAACTTATTTGCATGGCCCATTGGCTTAGTAGGAGTTCGAAATAAGTAATGCTGGGTTTTGTTTCTTACATGTTATTGGTGTGGGTTCTTGGAGGAAATGAGTGGGAAATTTTGTTCTTCTTCTAAATGGCTGTGGATGCAAAGAAATCCTTCAATGATAATGTCTTATTTTAACTTTTAGTTTTAACCTTTTGTGGGTTTTCCCTCTTTTTGGAATCCCATGTCCAATTAACTGTTTGTGGACTTGTCAGGCTATTATGTAATTTTTGTTTGGTGGAGAGGGAAAGAAGTTGTGTTTTTCGCCTCTTCTGATTTGAATGTTGTTATGCATTGAAGGATCTCTCAAAAGGCTGGTCGAGGTTTCACATGAAAGCTGTAGGAAGCTTTCTGTCTCCTGGGCATCTGAATTGTAGTTGGTTTATGAGGCTGAACTTGGTGAGCCCTTAGAATCTAACTGTTTATTTATTTTTTCGCCTAATTATCTGGTTCTATTGTTTCTTTTTAGCTTTTGTGATTAAGCTTTTTTGTGCCTTATGTTGGAAAAAAAAGTGCTAAATGATCAAGTTTTGTGTCAAATGATATATCTTTTCTTTTTACTCATCCTTCATCTGCAGTGGTTTAAACTTCTCTTGTGCTTACATGGTTTGATTTAGGATGTATAAATTGCCCTGAAAAGGGATAGATGTACATGATGTACTTTTCAAAATTTATCTAATTATTTCACCAAATTAGGGCATCATTTTTACCATCATTATTTGCTTCTCTGAAATTTGATTTTACACCTCTTTGTTTTTGGATAATCTCCTCCTGGGTTTTCTTTACTCTTATTTATCTCTGTCTTAACAATCATTCTCCCGTTATATGGTAGGTCTTTTCCATCTTTGCATTTCAGTAGAAGGCAGCAAAAGATGAGCAGCAAGGTAGAAGTCTGTTCAGAATGCACCCGAAGATGCTTACATCTTCATAGAAAGACAGGGAATCTATCATCTGTTACGTCATTCTTCAAAGTGATGTTTGGAGATCACTTTTCTGAAGTTTTGGTATGATAATATTTCCAAAATTGTCTTCAACTTTCTGAATTTTGGTATTTATATACATGTGGCTCTTCATGTCTGTTTTATCCAAAATGGTAACTTGCTAATTTCTTGTGGCATTATCCATTCTTTTCAAATATATTTAAAGAACACTGCCCTGTTTAAGGTGTTGAAGTTCTTATAGCTATTAGATTGTGAATGGCACCCCTGAGATCTTTCCTTTTGGATAATTGCGGTCCCTGTAACTTTTTCTATGTTATTGGTGACAGTGTTCATGAGTTTATTAAGTTCCCTTGAGTAGTCATGTGCTACAAGCTCTCAATTTGTTCCGTGCAGATATGTTTTTGCTACCAATGCTGTGTTCTATTATTTTATTCTTTGATGATTATGTTCTCTTTCGCAGTACTTCCCACCTATGTTTGCTGCTACAGTGTCGAGGTTGGTTAATGAAAAGGTTGTTCTTGAGGATTCTCTTGGACAACAATGGAAGGTAACAGTTTCTGATTGTGAAGGATCTCTTGCCTTTCAAGAAGGATGGAATGCTTTTTCATCAGAGCATAGCCTTGAAATTGGAGACTTTTTGATCTTCAATCGTGTTATGGACTTGCACTTCGATGTTAGTATCTACACGAAAACTGGTTGTCAAAAAGTAGAGTTTGCTAAAAAAAGCAATATGAGGAAAAGAACTAGAAGTTCTGGTCCTGTACTTGAGACAACTAATGAAGGTTTGACAAATCCGCAAGCTTCATACCCCTCCGTGGGTTCTGAATCCAATGTGGCATTATCTCAAGATAAATGTCAAATGGCTGGTTCTCGAAACATGAATGTAAACTGGGACAAAAGGCTGAAGTGCTGGAGGAATGATGAGGGGCATGGACCTCTCTGTAAAATAGACGTTGTTGATGATCCATATTGTTTCATCAACCAAAACAAGGATGTGGGACTGGAGGAAAACAGAAGCCCCTTACTTGACTTGTTTTCCATGGAAATGCAGATAGTCAGTCCCTCGATTCCCTCCATCAATGAGAATACCACAAATAATGTTGCTGAGGATGAGTTAAATCCTTCAATTCCTTCCACATCACTGAATGCTGCAATCATTGTCAGCCCAGTTAACAATGCTCCAGTAGATATAAGAGGAGACATGGAAGCATTGCCTTTGAATATATCTGCTAACGAGTTAATTGATAAAAGTAAGTGTTTTGAGAAGGCTGAGATAAAGACGAGTGTCTCTGACAACGATCCTTGCCACGACAAGACTATTGAGGTTCCTTTTATTTCATCTGCAAAAAATTCTGATAGAGATGTTGAGAACTTTTGTGACACGCCATTAAAAATGGTAAAAGACTCCCAGAATGTACCGGCAATATGCAACACACCATCAAGTGAGTACTGAAGTGATATGATACATTTCTGTTGTGATTTACATCTGAGACCACTTTAACAACTAATTATGTGAATAAATATTTCAGCAATTACAAGACATGATCAGGGGTCTAACGAGAAACGTACTTCTTCCATCGAACATTGCCGTAGTGTGAAACAGGAGGACTCTTCAAATTCCTTGGAGGTTAAAAAATGTCTGTATGGTTTGCTCTCTATTATGGTTGCTCTTCATGGTGCATAATTGCCAAATCATACTTGTCTGTAGAAAAGGAACTTCATTTCTTGCCATCCCGAATTGGAGAAATGTTGTAACTTTAGCTTATTGTGAATGTTGTATTCAAACAGGGGACGCAACGAAGATCATTAAGAAGGAACCATTGGAAATTAAAACAGAAGTGAACAACTTTGGAGACTGCATTAAGCAAATATGTAATTCAACTTAATTTATCACATTATTCTTTTGCAGTTTTTGGTTCAGCTGTCTAATTGAGTTTGTTTTTTTGCTCACAGTGGAACCAAAAGTCGTTAAAGAGGAGATCTTTGAGACTTCTAACCAAAGTGGTAGAGACAAAAATGATGACACTAATAATGAAGATCCGATTGGAACTCCTGCCCATATCTCCTGTATTATAGCTAAAGATACTCTATCTTTTCTGGTACGTTACTGCCAACTCTCTCTTTGTTAAGTATGTAAAATTTAGGGAAAATACCTTTTGGTCCTTGAGTTTTGGAGAATAGGTGTGTTTAGGCCCTCATGTTTTAAATTGGTCAATTTAGTCTCTAAGTTTTCAATAATAGGTTTAAAAAGTCTCTATTAAAAAAATTATTAAATTTAAACAAAAAAAAAATTTGATTAGATGGTGAAGTGGCAAGATGAGTTGAAAAAAAATTATTGTTTTAATATTTCTCTCATCTCTCTTCTTTCTCTCTCCCTAGCTTTCTTTAGAACTCAAGGACACAGTTCTACAACCTACCGACAGATTCTGTTCAAGTAAGGTCGTCTCTCCCCAGCTTTCTTTCTCTCTTTCATTTTCTTCTCTCTTATTCTCTCTCCTCCCTCTCCATTGTTAAATTTCCAGAAAAACTGAAGAAAGAAAATGGAAAATCTTTCATTCTCCCAACAAGCACACAATTTTTGCAAAATCTGATCACTCCTTGTGCTCAAACACAATTTTTGCAGAATCCTTGGGACAGGGATTCCTCATGAGCAAATCACATAAGTATTAAATGTATGAAATCCATCTTGAATTGAGATCGTCCGAAGCTCGAATACTATGACATTATTCACAACAAAATTCTGGTCGATGAAAGTTCCCGACTCGAGAAATAAGGAAGGCCCAGTATCGAACAAAAGACTGAAAGGAAAAGGGTAAAAGAATTAGCAATGGAGAGGGAGAATGAAAGATTTTCCTCTTTTTTCTAAGTTTTCCGGAAATTTAACAATGGAGAAGGAGGAGAGAAGAAAATGAGAGAGAGAAAGAAGAGACATGAGAGAAATATTAAAAAAATATATATTTTTTCAACTCATACTTGCCACCTCACCATCTAGTCAATTTTTTTTTGTTTAAATTTAATGATTTTTTTAAATATAGGGACCTTTTAAGCCTATTCTTGAAAACTTAGGGACTAAATTGGCCAATTTAAAACGTGAAGGACTAAACGCACATATTCCCAAAACTCAAGGATCAAAAAGGTATTTTTCTCTAAAATTTATTCATATGTTTATTAATGGTTATATGACATGCTTTTGTTTATGTCTGACAGAAGATTGATATTGATGAAGAACAACTTCATTTGATTATCATTACCATAACCATTTAGGGGTGGTTGGGCCACTGAGTTGATTATTATAGTCTATAGGTTATAATAGTCTGAGTTTTGGGTACAAACTATTGTAGTATGAGTAGGAAATTGTAAACACTGTAGCAAATAGGGAATTGAAATAATAATACTGTAGTTAATTGTAGGTTATAATAGTTAGAAACACCAAATATTATAATAAGAATTCTAAACCTGAAGTAGGTTATAATAGCCCACTCCACCCACTTGAAGCGGAGGCCCAAACAACTCAATTTATATTGAAGTTTGTATCATTTGAGCGTCAATCTCTTTTCATATCTTCAATAAAAACATTTGTCTTCCAAATGTTCTTTTGAATTGACGTTGAACGCTTCTATCTTCCATCTTCTGTTATAATTTATAACCAACAGCCATATGTGGTTGAGATTTTGGACCGATGACCTATGGATAATAGTGAGACCCGTTCTTCCAAAAATTTTGAAAAGCACATGCTTTTTCCTCAAAAGATAACCCCCCCCCCCCCCCCCCCCCCCCCCCCCCCCCCCCCC
>QLSR01000052.1:1472855-1490173 GCA_031780015.1 Citrullus colocynthis
CCCCCCCCCCCCCCCCCCCCCCGGGTCAGGAAGCGCATTAGGTAGTTATCTAAACAGGTAGCCGGTAGGTAGGTCCTTGAGAAATCTCACGTTAGCCTCAAGACATGTAAATGCTCGAGCTTAAGTGAGATACATTATATGCATACCCATATGTAAACATATTTATGTGTGATATTGTGTGAGAGTACCAACAGCATATGAACCGTGCATGGATGCATCTTCACACTTCGTATTTCCTATGTATCAATGAGCTAATTACTTCCTTGACTCTACCATTTCCATTAAAGGAGCTGCCAACGAGTTTGCACCTATCATGTTCAAGAGGCCGAAGAAATCCAGAGAAGAAGAAGGTAGTGTTTCTTAGGGATCCTAGGAAGAGATTATGGCCAATTCTTTACCATGAGATGCCTAATGTTAAAGTTCTAACAAGTGGGTGGGAAGCTTTTTGCTCTGCAAATAAAATCCAATCTGGGGACGAGTGTTTGTTTCATGTCGAGGATGAGTTCGAGCGCATATATGAAGTTAGTGTTAGGAAATGTAAAAACTAGTTGTATTATATGATTCTAATACTCTTTACATTTTGGTTTCCTGTTCAAATCTCTTGTGGAAAAAGAAGAGCATTACTCTGAGACAATGGTGGAAACTGTGGCAGTGTAAAGTTTGGGAAAAATCTTGTTGAATAGTAGTTTTATATGGAACTGGAATTGTGGTATTGTTAATTCAAACAGCACCATAAATACAATGCAACAACTTCCTAAAATAAAGGTTTTGTAGGCATTAAAATCTCACTATTTCTTTCAACACTGGTAACTTGGGAAGTGGTAAGGTGTTGGGTTCCACAATCTCGATTCTAGTTTTGAATGAATTTTGTATATTCAAATTCACTGAGCTAAATGGATTTGACTGATTTGTTAAGAGTACCTAGCTTTTGAATTCAAAATTTTAAAGTGAATTTGGATTAATACAATAAATTCATTTTATTGTTTATTTGTTAAATTAAGTTATTATTGTTTATTTGTTAAATTAAAATAATGTTTAATAAATTATATGATATTGTAAAATAATAATTTTAGGGAAAGTCGCACAAACGGTTAATTACAATTAATCCATTAATTTCCAACTTGCTCGATTTATACCCTTGGCAGTTTTTAAATGGTTGCAATCATCACCCCTTTTAAATTAATTGTTATTTATTAATTTAATTCGAGGGGCAAATTTGTAATAAAAAATGAAACTTGGGAGAGAGTACGGAAGAAGACGAAGAAAGATGAAGTCCACTTGCAGCCACAAAATCCTTCAAAATTCCCCACAGTTCAACACAAAGATTCCGGCCAAAAAACTTACAAAAATTCCCCATGTCAACTCCAATTTAACATCAACTTTCACCGAGACTTCATGAGTATTCAAGATCTTTCAAGAAAAAACCCAAAAACTTAGCTAAAAATCAAGATTCCGGAAATGGCGGCGTTGGCGGCAGCGAACTCAGGGTGCGGCAGTGGCAACGTCTGGAGGTCGCACGATGGTAGTGAGAGGAAAAAAGTAACACCCCAAAAGAAAACCTCTCACCGGCGGTCTGTGGCGGTAGACTGCGGCACCACTAGAGTGGAGGCGAAGGTCGTAGGGAGGCAGCAGGGATGGCAATCAGGCATTTGAGCGGCGGCATCACAAAGGAAGAGAGAGATGCTGCAAGTGTTCTTCCACTTGCTCCCAAGTTTCATTTTTTATCACAAATTTGCCCCTCTTCATCATGTGTGAGTCAAATTAATAAATAAATCTTAATTTAAAAAGGAGCTGATGGCAACAATTTAAAAAGTACAAGGGTAAATTGAGCAAATTGAAAATGCTCAATTAATGGCCCCATAGTTTAGAGGTAGGTAGTGCAAATTTTCTATAATTTTATATAATTTATTACTTTCTAAACTTATTAATAATAGCTGAACAAATGTTTAAATCAAGATTTTGTTTCTAAAAATATGTTTTTCTTTAATTCTTTTTTTTTTTTTTTGACAAATGCTAATGATTTACTTCATGGTAAGAAAAGTCAGCTTCATCTTCGATGCAGTATGCTAAAGAGAGTTGTGTAGTACCAAAGAGTCTCTTTGGATTGATTTTATAAATGTTTTTAAATATTTTTTTTCATTTACAAAAACTTTTAGAAAGTGATTCCAAAGAAATCTGGACTCAATTTTGAGGTGTGAAACAATAGCATGGAGACCAACTTAAAACCCAAGATTTACAAAATAAAAACTATAACTGAGAGAATATCTGAAATTTTAAAGTTCAGTGAGCATTTCACGACAGAAAATAAATTACAAGAGAGCTCATAAGATTTTACTTCATCTTTTGTATCTCGTCCCTAATATTTCACATCGGAAAAGGGGATTTTGAGCGTACCCTTTGACAAATCTGAAGAAAAAACAATATCTTTTGGCTTGAACGTACTGTTTGCAGATTCTAGTGTTCGAGCGGCTTGGAGAGCCATCTCAGAATGGAGTTGGAGACACCTCATAGCCATCTACAAACCAAATAAGCAATTAGTGAAAGTGGGCATAGTGAATTTGTAAAATGGTGTCAAATTGTGCAAATCGAAGAGTACAAGAAATATGTAGGATTTAGAAAATGAAAGCTTTGTAATGGAAGAGTGGAAGTACTTAGATATGAATCGTAAAACCTTGCATTCTCACTAGTACATATTATGATGTTAAAAATCCTATCAAAAGACACTTGCATCCTCCCTTTTATATAAGTATCGATCTATCTATATGATAAAGTAAATTTTGACAGAATGTAGACAGTAAAATGCATCACAGATACGACTCCGATGATAGAGAAGGATTATTTCAATCAATATATACCACATTGGCCGTTGTTTTTGTTGAACAATTTTTTTCGAGTTAAATGTATTTGCAGGCTCTTTACCTACAGATTCGGCCCATCTCCCTCACATAGCACCAGTTCCAACTTCACCACTCCAAAATTATATTTTCTATTTTTATTAGGCTAAGTTACAACAACTTCGTCATTTGTTTAAAAAGTTGTAATACTACTCTTGACCTTCCACAGATGTTTCAAAACTTCCCTTGGAGTAGAAATCCATTAGAACTTAAGATGAAAGCTGGAACTTGGAAGGAACGTGGCGGTATTTGGGTCCCAGTTTTCATTCTAGGTTGTCATCACACTGTTCCAAATCCCAATTTTCATATTTCTACTACGATGGTATTTTAAACATTTATGAAAATTTTGAGGGTAATGTAGCAACTTTTTAAAAGAATAGGGTTAGTATAACCTCATAATTATACCAGCCTTGCTAGTTGACTATTCGCTAGACTTTCAGAAAAGTGCCTTCTAAATCCACAGATGGTACTACTATCAACCATAACGCACTTGAAAGTACAACATGAAAACCCAATGAATAATCTTCTCATCTTTAACCTACAAAATTCCTTACCATATAGCATTCTCTATCTGGGTCGGAGTCGGCCACATGAAGGGACCATGTGCGAACCCATTCAAGTCCTTCAGATAATTCAACGTTTCCTTCGAGCAAGCTAGACACTATGTAAGAGGGATGTATTGCTACTAGTATGCATGAAGCTGCAAATAGGACAGCTCGCCTGACATATGCTTCCTTGTGATGGCATACCTCACTGCATGACATGGAAATTTTGCAGTTAAGGAAACCATTAACAAGCATAGAAGATTGTTATGCTTCCTTGTGATTGTCAATATTTGCCATATTAAACCATCGATCAACCAAAAAACTTAAGTTGATTGGATTAAGGTAAATTTAACTTAACCTTGTGTTGCCATCTACTAACCCAACTAGTCGTCTGCACAAATTAGATAAATACCTGGATCTTAACATATCTAAAAGAGGAGGGGCCAGTGCAGATGCTTCAGGATGCATGGCTGCACATTTCATGCACACACCGAGCATATATATGAGTTTTCCCAAGACAATGAAATCCCTATTCAACAAGTCTACCCCATGTCTTTTCTTATCGAAACCTTGCATAGCTGGAAGCATAAAGGCAGCCGCATGCTCTGGGAACTTATTATGAGACAACTCCATTTCATTATCTTGCATGTTAGCTGATTTCAGGCTCCATCGTCTTGTCTTTCCTCTTTTGACATGACCAGGTTTTAAGGGTAGTTCTCGCTCGTAACTATTTGACCAGTTCGGTAAAACTCCTGTTCCTGATATCTCTTTCCAGGAACCAGCTCCAGGAGGCCCTTTACTACTTGGCAAGAACCATGGTTGAGTCTCGGCAGTGGTAGCTATGAGAGTCCTTGCCTGATGTTTTGGCTTCATAGTCTTCGCATTAGAAAGTTCCTGAGCTGCATCCGTCATGATATCAAGTATCATTATGCGCTGACTGGTATCCACATTAGGTGAATATAGTAGTTTATTGAGAATATTAAGAGATTCAACTGGGCACATAACAACCAATGCAACCAACGCTCTTTGCCTTTTGTCTTCAGTTGAATCTTCCTCTCCTTCAATAGCTATGTCAAAGCATCGGACTTGAACAAGAGTTCTTACAAGATCTGACGCTACATGTCTAAGTTCATCAGGTGATGCTCGGATGAGCTTTTCAGAAACATTAAGAGCTCTCTCTACCTGAAAAAGATATAGTCAATTTGATGTCAAGAAAAGATCTTTATCATTTTATAAATATGATAAACAATATGGTCTCTAAACAAAATGTGGAATATAACGATCTCACAAACATCTTAAGCTAATTTGACCAAAATAAAAGGCATGATCTAAGTCCTGGACATTAACCACCAAGAAACTTTAATGACTCACCCCTTCAACATCATCAGATTTACGGAGTGACCCAACTACATCGACCAACTGTGACAATTTTTTTTTAAGATCTGCATCATCATCCGACAAATCATATGGCTGTAGTGATGAGTCACTGGTGGAATCAGATACATCACTTTCATTATCATCATTATCATCCTCAGAAATAGATCCACAATTTAAGCTAGCTGGATCAACAACCTCATCTGGATCAGCCAACTTAAACTCCCAAATTTTCTTATTTTTACTTTGTGTATTATGCTCAGTACCCACTTTGGCAGTATGAGCAGATTCCTTTTTCTGAACCAAAGTAGTAGAGGCTTTTGTTTCTTTAGATCCAGTCTGTGCACCAATTGTACAATCTATAGTCCCTTTTCTATGAGTAGTTGATCCAAACTCCCAATCTATGGTGTCTCCCATGCAACTATCATCAAGATACAGAGGATTCTTAGGGTCAATAACTTTAGAGAACACTAGAGCAACATTGCACGCCATTTTCCGAATCCATTGATTAGGATTCTCCAGCCTACCTGAAAGCAAACAAAAACAGTACAAGAAAAATTATACTTCCAAAAAGGAAATTCTATCAATACAACTAAAATTGGACTTACAGCTAACCCCTTGAAGAATTGAGTGCATAACGGTCTTAGTTTCATCAAGTTCCTCTTTAGACATTAATTCAAGAGAGAGACCAACCGCCGCAGATATATCTAATAGTCAGTTAATGCAAACAAATTTAAAGTCCAACAAAATACAAGACCCTTTTTGAAGCAAGATTGCACGATTTAAGAAAATATAGTGACTAAACAAATCGTTTATTATTTTCACTTTCATTTTCACTGTAATAATGAATCAGTAGGATAGGGCCTAGAAAGAATGGAAATGCGGATACAAGCTTGCTGCTCAATCGTGGCTGATTGGACAAACTCCTTTCTAGACCACACTTCTACCAGACGCTGCACTGTCATTAAGAGGCTGCTATTATTATGACCTTTCTTGAGACAATTGGCATCAGGTGGGCATTCAAGAATAGCAAACTGTAGAACCCAGCGCAGGCAATGAATGGGGAATACCTTCCAGACCAAAAATTTTTCAATGAAAATGGACCTACAAAAGTACATTAAAAATAATCAAGTGCTCATTTAGACCAAAATCAACCAAACGCCCCAGATAACTGTTTTGCTTTTAAGGAAAAAGAATCCATTTTTAAGACCCTTTGTTGGCTAGATTAGTCAAATTTATAATTAGTAGTTTGTTGCTTTTCCAAAGATTTGCGGTTAGGTCTTAGGTGTGGACATTTTATGACAGATTGGGACAAATTAACTAATTTAAATAAAGGGGTGAAAAATGAGTTCTTCTAGGCACAACGTTTATAAAGCCAACCATCAAATGCAACGTTTATAAAGCCAACGTTAACAAATCAAATTCAAATGAGTTATAAAGCCAACGTTTATAAATTCAACCACCAGTGGCAGGAAATAGGAACCCTTGCAGTCTCCTAGTTAACAAATCCAAAATGATATCAATTGATGCATGATACGGTACACATAATTTCTCGTAAAACAACCATCAAATGCATGATTTGAAGACATATCTAATGTGATTCTTTTTTCTCCTTAGGTGGGGAACACATGAATTGGACCTGTGGATCTTGATCACTGACCTTACTGACATTCGCAATCTTAGACTACGATGAAAAAGTAGCCAAAGCACCCAGTAAGCATCAACATCACTCTCACATGTGGCAGCTAGCTGATGTAAAAGCTGCTCAGAAATTCTTTCAACAGCATAATTATCTTTAATTGTTTCCATTATTTTCAACCAGAACTTGGAATTGGGGTTCGATTCAAATACATCAGCGACAGCTGAATGAATATCTGACATCACCACATCATGGACGTGCTTCACAATACGTGGAATTAATTCATTTAGTAACAAGTCTGCCAAAACAGAGAAACCAAATAATTTGGTTATTATATGTATCCTGTGCGATGAAATAAACTTAACAGAACATAAACGAATGCCTGAAAAATGATTAAGTATACTGATTACAGAAATATGTAAATAGCATCGACAATCTAATTCCATTCTGATTTGATGATTCTTAGCTATATTTAATTTTCTCTAAAAGGAAATATACAAATTAACAGACAGATAATCCTAAAAATAATGGTTTTTGGCAGCTTTTTAATTATGTCATGACTCATGAGGATCCATGATTGTCTACCAAAACCATTCATGTTACCAGTCACAAATGAACATCATCCTATTGCTTGGATATCAGGGTTCATGCAAGGTTCGTAGCTTCAGACAACCTTATATTATTACATAAAACATTGCTTATCACTTGTATGAAATTCCTTATACATTTGTGAAGATTGAAGAACATGACAACTATAAAAGAAGGTATATAGAAAGGTGCAGAACACATCCCATTTCTTCTGCAGTTGATAGATTTATTGTCTTTCACAGTTGGATGGTGGCATTGCCTGTTCTATGGCTAATCAACTTCCTAGGGCCTAATCAGATCACTATCTTACATGTGTCCTAAATCCTAATATAGGGGATACTAATAGGGGTCTCGCCTACTTTTGCTTTGAATATATGTGGGTGCTTCATTTGGGGTTTAGAGGCTTAACCATAGTGACAAATTTGCCAGATTTTACTTTTATGAAATAACTTAAAGCTCCTAAGAGACAAAATGACAAATTATCGCATGAAGTAAAGAGGACTTGGCAATGTGAGCAGAAAAGAAACTAATTTGGCTCACCTCAAAAGCTTGGATGATTTGTAGAAATCTGTTTCCCTGTCTCATGACCAAAAAGGGCAGAAAAATAGGCTCTTGAATTCATTAAGAAAATTTGGTGGTTAGAGAAGAGGTGAGTCGAGAAAACAGATAAAGTTAAACAAGGGGACCAAGAACACTAGCTTGGTAGAAAAGAGGTAATAGTGGCATTCACAGACTTCTAAACTGTAAATGTGAGCGCTTGGCCAACTGTAATGCAATTGAAAAGGAGACTGACAACATCGTGTCTAAAGAGAAGTTTCCATGAAGAATAAATAAAACTTGAGCTCCGTGAGATTCTCTGAAAGAAAGTGCCAAAGAAGGCCTTATCACGAAATGGGGGATGGAAGAGCACCTCCCCCATCATCAAATAACACCCTTTGTTCTAAACCAAGAAAATGAACACCAAGAGTTTCCAAAATAAATAAGAACTCTAGACGTATTAGTCTTATTTCCTTCCTATATATAAATAGTCTCCTTAAGTCTTAACTACTGGGACAAAGCTGTTGTGGCATCAAACTAACACAAAACGACAAAGGACCAAAAAACTTTTGTTAAAGGGAGAAAAATTATCAACTTCATCCTTATTGCTAACATGCCAAAGAAATGGTGGATGATAAAAAAAAATTAGAAAGAAAAAAGGTCCGTTTTCGACTTGATATTGAAAAGGACTATAAAAAAGTAGGGACTTTCTAGCTGAAATCAAGAAGTTTGAAGGCAATGGCAAGAACCAAAACTTGGTGTGCCAATTGTCATGGACACAAATGGTTGAACAGCTTTCAAACCAAGACTGACCCTTCCTAAAATTATAATTATTTATAAAATAAGAAGCATCAGGGACAGAAAAACAAACAAACCAACCAATTCTTCTACAATAAATCTTGCTGACCTGCAGACCCACGTCGACAAATGCGAGAAAATGTCTCCCCCACAAACATCATGATGCCATCAAGTTCAATATTACTAAAATCTTTTGCTTCAGCTAGAGAAAGGAATTGATTGGTAATCTGCTTGAAGAACGAGCTAATGATCTCTTGTAAAGAAAAACAGTAGATTGATAACACTCACTGAGAAAAGAGTGTAAGGTGGATGGTGGAAAATTTTCACAACTCTATTCAGAGGAAAATGCATAATACTATTTCATGTCAGGCAAGTCCATTAAATATTAAAATGCGTAATGAAACTTGTTTAACATATACGGATTCTCTAAATATGAGCTCCACACACCAGGAATTAGAAAGAAGGATACTGTGATGACAATGAGTTGGATGCTCTCGATTGTGCTTTGTCAGGAATTGATGTAACAATCTGTGCAACCTTAGAAATGGCTGGTATGGTGCGTTCAGTAACAAAATTCTCATATTTGCAGGATTCCCCAAATTCTTTTGCCATCTGAAGCACGCCATCCTTCTCAAGCAAGCAAAGTACAATCAATCTGTCTTAATAGCAATGAGAACAAGGTCAAGAATTGGCTGTGTAAACCAAAGGAAACTCTCATATCTTTTGATAACAATGACCTGCACTCAGTCCACAGTAAAAAGCTAAAAAACAAAATTCAGCCAAGGAGAGGAAACTGAACATTAGGAAGAAGATAGTTGAGGCTGCTAATGTTTTTCAAGATTGGATGATGTGACTGGTTAAATCCTTAATCAATTGTTACTAAAACCAAAAATAATTAATCGTCCTTGGATACACTGGAATAGGAGAGGAAAATAACAGCAACTTTCACAAAGACTGCATAAAATCAGTGATCATTCCGCACCTTTCAGTATTAGAGAGTACAGCTTTAACATCAATTCCATCACTTGCATTTGGCTGGAGAGAAGGAACGAGGTTCTGAACGACCTCAATGGCAGGTCCATCAACAAAGAAAATGTCATACAAGTGCTTCTTTGCCAAAAAAGGGAAACATGCCAACCAACTAGATGCAAGCTCTGCACAGATTGGCAACGCATAACAAATAGAGTTGTTTATTTCATGGCCATTTTGGGCAATAGATCAAAATGCTACGTATAACCAGCCATTTCAGAAGCTAAACTAAATAATTTAGGATTTAGAGGGTTAACTATCAAATGAGTTCAGGGTATCTTTGTGCAACTGAATTAATCAACAATTCCTTTCCAAGTTCCAACTATGGTAAGAAACACTTTTCCACCATTCATAAGCTAGGTACAAAATTATTATTTTTGGATAAGAAACAATTTCATTGATAGTATGAAATTACAAAAGAAAGGGGAGTCCCGAGGAGAGATTACAAAAGGCCTAGCCAATTTGAATGAAGGCTAGTAGACCTATAGTGATGGAACAAGCGAGAGAATTTACACCAAGTCAGCTAGGTATGAAATTATTTTGTTGAATTAACTTTCAATTGAACGCATTTCTCAAATTGTAGTCAACATTAAACAAAAGAGAAACTTACAAATGCAATGATGAAGACTCTCCTTTGCTAAACACAACATTGTTTTCCTAATTTCAATTCTTGCAACATATATTAAAGCATGAACCTAAAGCAGAGCGGGAATCTTGCCCATCTTCCCTTCGAAAGAAAAAGAGCAATTTGCCAAGAGATCATGGATCATTCCATGTCTAGTTCATCGCATTCTTTCTGCCATACGGTGAGTTACAGAAATTATCTATATTCTCATAGAAAAATAATAACAGCTCATGAAGTGCCTAATCCACACAGCTGAAACATAGTGATACTGCAATAGAACAGAAAAATGAATAAAATATATATATAATAGATGATTAAAAAGACTAAACATTACCAAGTAATAAAACCCGGGACAATGCTGAGAATGCAGCTCCATTATAGAATGCATTCCAACACTCCAGCTTCTCACTTTTGGAAGGAAGCCTCGAACTGAGGATCTGTATGCACCACAAGCAGAAACCTTACTACCTGATGTACGGAAGATAGCGATTTCCAAAAGAAATGCTGGCTTGATAATGAAGATTTGATTTCATGAATTATATTAACCTGGTCCCTGTAGCTCTGACCAACACACTCTGCAATTTTTTAACGCATAAAACAAACAAAAAACTGATAAATGGACTTCAAATGAGCTTTTAATGTAACATTTTGAAACTATGCAGTGAAAATAAAAGAAATGTTGGAATGTGGGAGACTAAATATGGAAAGAGAATAAAGCACAAACTAGAAGATGATCCATTCTAACATTTCAACTTACTTTGATTTTAGGCCCTATTTGATAACCATTTGGTTTTTCATTTTTGAATTTTGGAAATTAAGCTTCTAAACACTATTCTCGCCCATAACTTTCTATTTGTTGTAATCCACTTTCTACTAATATTTATAAAACCCAGGCCGAGTTTTGAAAACTAAAAGTAGTAGGCTCTGTCTTGTAACCATTTTGTTTTTACTTTTGTTTTTTTGAAAATTGGGTTTTAGTTTCTCATAATTTCTTACTCACATTATGATATTTCCTATATGTAAATTTCCAAAAACAAAAATAAGTTTTTGGAAACTATTTTTCTAATTTTCAAAATTTGGCTTTGATTTTGAAAAATACAACTCAAATATAAACAATAAACCATAGAAAACCAATTGACAGAAGACGTGGTTACATGCTTAATTTTTAAAAACAAAAAACAAATAATTACTAAATGGGGTCGTAGTTTTCAAAAATTTGTTTTTGTTTTTAGAATTTGAGTAAAAATTCAATATTTTTTGAACAAAGGTAAAAACCATAATTGAGAAATTAGAAAAAACAAACATAACTTTTAAAATTTAAATGGTTATCAAAAGTGTCTTAAAAAAGTAGTTATTAAAAATTATATATTTAGAACGTAGAATTTGGCTATAAACTTATAAATCCACAATTAAAAACAAAATGATTATCAAACATGGTTGGTAACTCATAATCCACAGATATGAATGACATAAATTGTTCTCAACACATTTCCTAACTACAAAATTCAACTCGTTCGGAAAAAAATTGCAGGCTAAAGAGTCGAGACTGACCGGCAATTATAGACGCATCTACAGGGAAGAGAAGAACAGCTATGGAATGAAGGGCAGATATGACTTGGTCAACGTGCTTCGCATTCTTTATCACCGAGATAACCTCCGCCACCTTCTCGAGGACCTTTGCCTCAAGCTCCTTCCTCCTTCCACTGTCTTCCATGGTTAAAGCTTCAACTTGTAATTTTTGGTGCGAAACTCTGTTTCTCGAAGGAAAATAACAAGACAGCTTGGTAATTACCCCAATTGATGGGCTCCATTCCATCGACCCGAATTGACCCAGCCCAGGCCCATTAGCAAAAGGTCCAAAACTCAAAACGTACGTTTCACCTGCGCGACTTAGGCCCGGCCGCCGGCGCGCAGAGGAAGTGGAAGAGGGACCACCGGTGAGTCGCCATGGCCGCCGCCGCAACTTCATCTCTCACGGAGTTCTTCTCCTCCCTCTCAATCTCGAAATCATCACAAATACACCATTACTCCGTCTCTACAAATTTTCAGTCTCTTCCAAAGTCTAAACCAGCTCGGTTGTTTGCCACCAGGGACTCAGTTACCCCTTCTTCCCAAGAACCCAAGGGTGTTTTTACAGGCATATTAAATTGCAATGTTCTGGTCACCGTGGGCGAGAACGAGTCTGAAGACCAAGTGGTGAATCGGTTCAGGAGGCAGGTCTTGAGAGCAGGGATCTTGCAGGAATGTAAGAGGAGAAGATTTTTTGAAAATAGCCAAGCGAAGATAAAGAGGAAAGCTAGAGAAGCTGCTAAGAGGAACCGTAAGAGGTTAGTTGATGATCTCAGTTCTAAAGCAAAATCAGATGAGTTGTTCATGGCTGCATTTGGTTTCTGTGTGATTTTGTTACTCTGAATCTTCTTTCTTCTTCACTATGGTTGAATGGTATGTTCTCTTTCATTTTCTGGGCAACCAAACAGTGGATTTCGATGTCAACTTCATAACTGTGTTCCTATTTCAAGTGCTCAATCCAAACCTTGGGGTTCCTTGATCCACTAGCACCACCATTGTTACCCTTGACATTTTCTAAAACTCAGAAGCCGGCCTCAGATTGATCAATATCAATTCAAAGAATTAGTCTATCAAAACTTCTTCCATTTTAGTAGGAGAGAGAAACAGAGGATAGTGAAGATTATTCAATTAAGTAAAAGTTATCATCAAATGAAACTAGATGGTTCAAAAATATCTGAAATCAGCTGTGAAGAAACATCTTGAATTGAAAGATGCTGCTTAGCTACAAGGTGACCCATGATTAGTATTAAGATTGTTGGTTAATAAGATCACTTCCATGGTTATTGTGACTTTTGTATTTAGAGAACAATCTTTTCAGCTCTGATTTGAATTGTCTGGATAATTCTGATGCAATGAGTAAACTTTATATGATGCCCCCATGAAATCGTAATATCAAACATTGAAATTTCAGTGTTTATTCAGATGTGCTCTTCTCCAATTGCAGATGGTTTAGGAGGCCTCAATCAAGTGCTGAGGAGCAGTCAAAACAGGAAACCCCTCAGAGGAAGAAGAATAGAGATGAGGAAGATGACAACTGGGACTTTTACCAAGTAGACCTTCCATACTGTTCATAGAAGCTCACTGCCTTAGTTGGAACCAATATCTGTAATTTATTAGATAATTAGTTTATTTTAGTATTTAGTTTAGTTGTTAATTTAGCTTAATTAGTGTTTAATTGATATTTTAGAATTAATTACTTTAGGTTGTAACATGAAGGTTTTTAAGTATATTTTGAAATAGAACTATTGTTCTTGGAGAGATCTCTCTCAACTTTAAAGATGAACTTTCTTATTTGGCTATGAACTTGCTTAATACCTGCATCAGTAATGTTTTTGGCTTAGAGCATCTTGCTGTTGATGTTAATGCCATTGAAGATTTATTCTGCCCAGCTCAAATGGATGTTTCTCAATAGTCTCTCTTCTACTTTGAAGTTGAACTGGTCTAGTTAGCAAGGCAGGAGGTCTGTTCTGAAAATGAAATAGCCAAGGTCATTTTGTAGATCATCATAGATGAGTATCAATTGCAAAGCTTTGGTGTTTGCTGGAAAAGAAATTTAATAAATATGTTTTTTTGGATGAAAATTGAAGAACAGAGAGTTAAGGAGTGATTTATGTTGAGGATCCACGTTGAAAAAACTAAGAGACTTCACACTTTTTATAAGATGGATGGGTTACCATTTTTATTGCCAATTGGTTTCGAGATGAAACTTCATATTATCTAATAATTTGATAGATTGATCTAAAAATTGAGTCAAGATGTTGTTTGGCCCTGGTTTTTCAAAATAAGGTTTTATAACTCTTTCTAGCTTTTTTAATATTTGTTTTTCTTCCTTTCTCTTTCAACTCTTAAACTATCTCTCTTTAATGTTATTCAAAGCAATTTACGTGAGGGGCTGTCCTTAACGGAATATATAATTTCTTGCTACTACTCTCTCTAAAATTCTCCCCTTACGAGGCTCCCTCTCTTGTATTTTGCCTCTAATGGCTACAACAAGTAGAGTTATTTCTTCTTCTTTTAACACACAATAGTCGGTAGGAATGTACAAAGATCATAAAGCTTTGTTTTGGAAAAAAAGAAAAATCAAAATTCATTTTTCCAAAAAAATGTAATTCACCCATACAAAAATCTCAATATTAAGGTACCATTTCATTCTTTTAAAATTAAGTTTGTTTAACACTAGTATCATCCATGAGTTTCTTTGTTTTATTGCCTTTTTTAAAATTATATATATATATATATATATAATTCAACCTAAATTTTGAAATTTAATTGCTAAAAAAATTGAATCTTTTTATGAAATTTCGTGAGAAAGATGGTAAGTATTCTTAAAAAGTTAGGAAGAAACAAGTGAAACTAACACTAACAAAGAATTAAAGTTGAAATCATTATCCACCAAAAATATTCTTATAAAACTTTTTTTACATTCACTTCGTGCAACGATGTCATATGCACCTACTAAACTTTAATCAAGACTTAACGTTGATGGTGAAACTTTTTAATCTTAAAGACCTAGAATTCTAACTCAGAGCATATACAAGAATGACAACTTGAATTTTTACCACCACCACCACCCCCACCCCCCAAAAAAAAAAATTAAAAAATAAAACAAATGACAACTTGAATTTTTCCTAATTGACTTGGCATTTTGATTCTTTCGACCACATGAAATGAAACCCCCAAATTTCATCCATGAACTAACTTTCTACTCTAGCAAATCATGCTTCAAATTGTTCTGTTCATTGAATAGAATTTACCAATAGGTTCATCATTCCCCAAAACAAAAGTTGACAGTAAAAGTGGCTCCTGTATAGTAATATCATATGAGCAAAAGCATTTACATATATACTCAAAAGCGAATTGGGAAACCCAATCAATTCGTCAGGTATTACTCTAGTGCTGAAAATATATCTAAATTTAGTAAATGAGCCAAGTATGAATGCTGCTCATTTCACTACAAAACCTCCAATTCAAAACACACTAAAACTATGTCAGGAATTAGCAGCTACCTTTGCAATTTTGCTATACAATTTGGAGTGGATAGCAACTTGACCCTGCCAGCGATGAACATGCACGCGTCAAGCACAAATTAGAGACAGATATCATCATCGGAATGGCCGAATGTCTTGTAGAATTGGCACACGCCTTCTGCCGTAAACCAATTCTCTTTCATCTGCAAGGCACCAATCCAACTCATTAATGAAATCTCTCCAGCATTTGGAAGCATTATTGCTGAAGAACATGTCATTGATGCATGTTTTTTAATTTGGAAGTGCGCAAGGATAAAAGGCTAACAAAGTAAGGGTAGTCCTTGATGCGAAAATTTGCTGGAGCAGCCTCCATAAACAAATGAATGAAGTACAAAACAAATTTGCCACATTCGTCACCATTTTTCTGTTGTGGCACCTGGAAAGTTCGTAGGTCATGTAATTAGTTACAGTATCGAGCGCCAAATAAAAATGCGAAAGAAACCTCTCAGAGAGAAAAAACTATTCATCTTATACTATATTACAACTTAGAGTAAATAAAATCCGCGTACTTCATTCATCGAAGAGTAAAAGAGTAAAACAGAAATAACACCTTACAAAAAGATTCTAATAATCAGAAAAGATAGATCAAAAATGACAATTACGATTACCTTAGGCACCATGAGAGGAATTTTACAAATAACATTCAAATTTTTGCATTTTCCATCTTCCTTGAAAATGTCCAGTACAAATCTGAGAAAGATTGATATCCAATACTTAGAGAAAGGCATTTACAACAATAGAGAAATAAAAGACTCACTTTCTAATCTCTGGTTCAAACCGCCTTGGATTTGCCTCCTGAAGTGAATCAAGCAATAACATGCATGGTTTTCTGGTTTTTGACTCCAGGCTCTCATCAAAGTGGCAAAATATCAAGAGGCTCCAGTGGCTCCTAATAACAATTAGTCAATTACAAGATACAGCATGATGACGATAAGAGACTAAATAAGTCAGGAGTGGGGAAGAATCTACCAGCAAACAATAGGAACAAAGACATATTTCTTTGAAAATATTTGTTTGTCCTTGATCCATTTCAGGACCTTTCTTCTGTGGGCTGCTTTCAAGTACAAGCTAAACCATAAGCAGTCAAGGTATGTAAACTGAATCTTCTTCTCTTCCGGAGAGCTTCTCCATAGTTTCCTACACATTTCAGTAGTCAAATCAAATTACATCAAACATCTCAGTATGTTTAGCAAAATTATAAGATATATTACTTACTGGAAACAATACTCGAAAGCTCTAGAGTCGAGCTTCCCTTTTCGAATAGGAATTGCACCATTGCGTCCAACTTGCCTTGTTGGTTGCTTGCGTCGACGAACAGGACCGGTGCATGATGCGGAGGGGGATACAAGCTGAAAATTTTTAACATTCTCAGATTCTTCCAACTCATTCCTGCTACCATGCCCTGATAAATCGATATAAGAGATGGGTTACATTATGGAACCTGAATACCACATGCCCCTGTCAGCAAGCAAACAGATTTACAACCAAAATTCCTTCTGGCAACTTTCTTGGGCGCTGTACATGGCCTTAGTATATAACATGCAGTTGTATATGTTTACCTTGTATTTGTATATTTTTACCTTTTATATGTAATATGTAGGGGTTCATTTGTATCTTATATATATAATATGTTGGGAATTCATTTATACCTTATACATATAATATGTAGGGGTCAACACACCCTTTAGTGTATCACATATGTCATATCACAGTACGGGGTTATATACACATATGTTATATATAAGGTATAATCCCCTGCATGTTATATATATAAGGTATAAATGAACCCCTACATATCATATGTAAAAGGTAAAAATAAACAACTACATATTATACAAAAAGGCCATGGATGTCCAAAATAAACAGACAAAACTGAATTGGAACAGTGACAGGAAGTTATTATAATGCAGGGGATCTAGACGACTATAGTACAACATGTCGACATAGTTCTCTCACTAAATTCAGTCTAACAATCTAACTTAAAGTTAGGGATTTCAACAGAGGAAACTGAGGCCATAGTAGGCCACAAATAAACAATGAGCCATAAAAGATGAAGAAGTGATTTTCTCCATGAGAGAATATAAAATTTTAACCTTACTGGGAACTACTGTTCTACCCAACACTATCAAATTAAAAAAAAAAAAAAAAAAAAAAAAAAAAAAAAAAAAAAAAAAAAAAAAAAAAAAAAAAAAA
>QLSR01000052.1:1500710-1511795 GCA_031780015.1 Citrullus colocynthis
AAAAAAAAAAAAAAAAAAAAAAAGAAAAAAAAATATTGATACATGAAATCAAAAAAAAAGGAGGGGCATAGCCCACCAATGGAGTTAAATGGTGCCATTCGTTTTGCTACTTGTTTTTCCCTTTTCCTTCTGATGTTAGATTCTAACAGTGCTGTTTTTCAACTTTATTTCAAAGTTTGTACCTTGCTTGTCACAACCGATCATGGAATATTTCAATTTGATCTTATGGTGCCTTTAAGTTATCTCTCTTTTTCAGTGTGATCGTTAACAAAGCTTACATTGAGGTTAGAAAATTCATAGAATATTTTGTATCTTAGACTGTCAACTGACCTCCAATTGTAAAACTCACGATCTTTAAGTTATTTGGTTATGTTGCCCTTGTTGACCACAAAATCAACCCACGATGGTTATAGTCAGAAGATTGTAGATTGATTTTTATATCAATCCACCGTGTTTAAAGGAAAAGGAAAGATAGTATGGTGTTGTCCTATGCGGGCTTTTTTCGTGGAACTTTTGAATTGAGAAATCTTAGGATTTTTGAAGATAGGCTCTATTCTTTTTATTCTTTTTGTCTAAGTATAGTATATGACTTCTTGGTAGTGCTCAAATCACACAACATTTCTAATTTTTGCCTATCATGATTATTATCAATTAGAAGGCTTTTTGTTGGTAGGTTTTCGGGTGCGGGTTTCCTCTACCCCATCTCTTAGGTTGTTCTTTTGTGTGAATATACTTCTCTCAGTTTCCTATCTAACCAGAAAAAAAAAAAAGAAAAAAAAGAATGATTTTTGAAAGGGGAAAAAAAGCACATTCGCATGTTTTATTCATTCGCCAAACGATATGAGTGATTGATGATTTGCTTTTGTCCTCTTCCATCCTCATTAAGAGGCACGCAATATAATCAAAATGATGTGTGGAGATCTGTTATTGTATTACAATTGACTAAACATTTCAGGATTTAGGTGAGAGCTGCAGCTCTGTCTTGGATTTTTCATTCTTGCAATCTTCATTTGTTGTTTCAGGCTCTTGATTGCTTCATTTCATAATATCAAACTTTTTGCATTTCTTCTTTCTCACGATGATGGATTCTCATCTTGGAATGCCTTCCTTTTAAACTTTTCAAGATTGGTTACGAATTCGACTTTGAGAGGGAGGCCAATGCTATTGAAAGGATCCGACATTTTCTATATACCAACAACAAGAAGAGTCCGGTATTGGTGCCACAAGTGATGAAGAATATTGTTACGAGGTACATGAAACTAATAATTATGTTAGAACTTGATGTGATTAATAAAAAATTTAATGGGACCTACGTAAATAAATTGAACTCTTGACACAACTTAATACCATCGTGATTATTTTTTATTTTTATCTAAAAGCTAATATATTTAGTTATCTTCATTTGGTAATTGATTTCTTCTTTTTAAAAAAATCATTCAATAAATTTTTAGGACTAAGCACTATTTTATTTATGAACCATAGCAACACAGGAAATTTGAGAGCTCCCCATCTCCCTAATTCTCAGCAGAGAATATCTAGAAAGCAACAAGCAAAATGGTATATCTCAAAAACAATACTGCCCTATAACTCTTGTCTCCTGTCACGCTACGTCCAACTCTAACTAACAAGTCATATTGGCCCCCCATTACCATCACGTGCTTGCATTTATCACCTTTTATGTTGCTTTTTTATTGCTGATGAAATGATATCCAATCAATGTTAATTTTCGAATTGTCACATAGTATGACGTTGAACTTCTTTGCCAATGAACCAAACTAGCACAGCATGCTTTCTTCTTAATTCTCCTCCTATCTAAATTGGCTTTTACGTGGTTCCTACCTCTGTGAACTATGTTTGCTCTTCTTTTTGTGGAGATTTTATTGATGGAGTCTCTTTTGTTTGGTTAGGAGGGTGTTGGTGATGGAGTATATTGATGGGATCCCAATCCTCAATCTTGGTGATGAAATAGCAAAGAGAGGCATAGATGCTAGTGGCAGGATTGCTTTAGCAGCAAAGCAGTAAGCATTTATACTAAAAACTTCTCTTTATTTTAATTGATTTTTCCTTTATTGATATGCCTGTAGTGTCTTGTCCACGAAGTTTCTTTGTGGTTGACTGTTTCCATCGCAGTTATTGCCTAATTTCGGTCTGAAGTGCAAAATGTGAACAATTTTATGGATTTAAGAAATGAAAAGCCATTGACTTACATCCCACATTAGTATTTGAGATAACTTCTCTATTTTCTGTCCTTTAACCTTGGGAAACTTGCCCTTCTCCATGAATTCAAATTAATATTTTCCATACTTTCTCCCAATACCTTTTGGAAGGTGATCTCATTGACTTTCCAGGTTTTACTTAATTGTTTGACCGTGATTGGCTCACTATTTACTTCAATTTTCTTACTACACTCCCGTATTCGAGGGACACACTTCAGTTGTCCGGTAGTATATTTTCTCTCTCATGAGAGGTACTTATACACTTAAGGAAAATTGTAATATGGCAGGAAAATTCTTAGTAGTTTGACACTGGCATATGGGCAAATGATTCTGAAGAGTGGTTTCTTCCATGCAGATCCTCATCCAGGAAATATATTGATCTGTAAAGGCTCAGAGGCAAGTCAGCTACTGGAATTTTCTATACAAGTTCTAAACCTATAGTAACTTTTCGCTTTTGTGGCCTGTCATGCTATCATCATTCCAAGACTACTAAAGATGTGTTCTGTGGAAGATGATCAGGATTTCAGTAGTTGATACTTGGCTGACTTTAAGATTGGCTAGCTTTAACGTCTTGACTTTCAATTTCCCTGTTTCAATCATGAATCGAGCTGAAAGCAGTTTCGTTACTCCATTTTATCAGGTAGCATTGATTGATTACGGGCAAGTGAAGGATCTTCCTGACCAGTTGAGGCTTGGTTATGCTAAACTTGTTCTTCATATTGCAGATGGTGATGCAACAGGAGTAGCTGAAACCTTCAGGTAATAATAAATAATAGTCTGGCTGGCCGGCATTAACCCTTGTATTTTTGGGTAAGGAAGTAAATTCTTTTTGAAAGGAAGCTTCTTACCAGAATTGGCTCTAAGATTTAAAGTTGCATTTCAGTGTTGCTAAAGATTTCATGGTTAAAAGTTAGGAGGTTTAGTGATTAGCGAAGTAGTCCTGAAAAGACTAATGAACTAACTAGTTCTTTCTAAGAAATATGAGAGAATTTCTTGTGAGCTACTGATCAAAACGAGGTAACTTGAAGAAGGGTACACAAAATTCTGTTACCATTTCGATACTGAAGAGTTTTGGAAATTTGCCCTCTTTAAGCAATGAATCCTGGTCATACTAATTCTGTTTTCTTTAATGGTTCTTCAGGGAGCTTGGGATAGATACAGTAAGCAATTGTGAAAATGCACAAGAAGAACTATTTAAGTTGGCACAGGTAATGTTTGATACAAGGTTACCCCCAGGAAAGGTGTTGATGCAACCTTTCGCAGAGGACTCTTCAATAAAGAAAGTTGGTGTTCAGGTATTAATCTTTGCAAATTGATAGTAGGGGTGAACAGAAATACGCTTGATTTTCGGTCAACTGAAGCCGACAGAATTGAGGTCGGTCAGTCAGTTTTAGTGTGGTCGGCGGCCTAAAGAAATCTAAATAAACCGACCAACCGATATAATTATATAATCTTTTATTAAGTTTGTGAAGTTCTATTATTTATTATCATTTTTAAAAACAAAATAACCCACTGCCCAGCCCACCTCTTTCAGACTTTCTCAAAACGCTCTTAAGAGAGAGAGAGAGAGAGAAAAAAAAAAACCGACAAAGCCGATTGCCAGTCAGTTGGCGACACACTAACGAGCATGCAATGGTTTTCCCAAAAATTGATACCGACCAACTGATGTACACCCCTTGATAGTCCTCTGTAGAGGCATATGTATTTGTATCGGTAACTAAAAAACAGTGTTTTTCTTTTTCTGTTTTGCTGCTGTAGTCGTTTCCAGAAGAACTCTTTTCCATACTTCGGACAATTCAAATCCTTAGAGGGTTAAGTGTTGGTCTCGGGATCAATTACTCGTGCTCCGAACAATGGCGGCCCATTGCAGAAGAAGCTTTGTTGGTTTCTGGTAGGCTAGAAGGTAGTCCTCTTGAACTCTTTAATCTAAAACAAAAGTGACATCTGTTTGTTTTCTGGTAGGATTTGTTGGATGGACTTCATGTTATTATGTCTGTATTCATTTGCACTATTTTTCTTATCCCCTTCCCGATCACTTTCAGGTAGGAAAACCAATACATCCCGTAGACGCGGATTCTTAAAGAGATTGTTTTCAAGATCAAGCTGATTCATTCACGAGAAGATAAGCAATAGATATGAATCCATATGGATGCATCTAACTGGTGATAGATGCATCAACAGTTTTTTATCAGTCGATGGAAATACATATTCAAATTCGTCTTGTCGTCGTCGTCATTGTATTTCTTTAACTACAACAAGCTCCTCCATGATAGGCTTTTCAAGGTGCAGCAGCCTCTGGTTGGTATTTTCTACCTTTTCCTTTTTGAGAGACGAGTTTAGATACACAAATTCATCTTTGAGAGATGGCTTGAATTCCATGTTTATGAATTGAGAGGTACACAAAATTCACTTTTTTTTCATCTGAAGTTCTTCTTCACACAAACCCATGTCTGATTACTTCACGTTGCAGTTCAATTATGTTTGTTGTTGCTCTCAATTCAGTGTTCCATGGCATGTTCAATTTGTTTCCATTAAAATTAAAAAAAAAAAAAAACATTTTTTTTATAAACAATTAAAGGTGTATTTGGAATACATTTTTAAGTGTTTAATTTAAAAAATAAGTCATTTTGAAAAAAATTGAAGTACTCAAAATAGATTTTGGAGTATATTTTAAACTATTTTTTTTTATCCCAAGAATTTAAATAAATATGATATTATGATAATTTGCACCAAAATAAAAAGTTTGAAATGGTTAAAGAAAAAAAAATACTTTTGGTTTCTCGCGTTACATTTCAGGGGAGTTCTTCTAATTTTAAATTTGTAACATTTTTCAAAATTATTTTCTCAAAGTTAAATATCAAATTTTATTATGTGAAGGTTTATTATCGTAGTTCGGAAGTACATTAGAAATTCATTAAATCTTAATGATGTTTTTCAATATACTGAAATTTTACATACTTTTCAAAGACTAAATTCATACAAATATTAAACCATTACAAAATAAAATTACAAAATAAAATTTGGAGGCTAAAAATGATTTTTAACCTTTTGAAAATTTGATCAAAATTTGATGGTCGGAGAGGAGTATTGAAATTCAGTCTCATCTAAATGTTTTTTTTTTTTTTTTTCCTTTTCTTCACATTATTTGATTAGATAAGAACTTCCTGATGAATGTAATAATGTAGAACTCTTAACTATTTACAAGCAAATATTTACCCAACTGATAGGAGCCTGGTTCATGTTGTAAAAAAATTAAGTAATTATTCTAAAGATACATACATGTAGATGGGTACTCTTTGTGCAAATCTCTAATTAACAAACTAAGAGAATTATCATAGGTCATAGATTAAATTTTCGTCAACGTAGTGACATGTGAGGGTTGAATCAATTCTTAATATATTGTAAAAAAGTAAATAAAACATGAAAAATAAACGACAAGATGTCACTTATGTAAATATAATATAATTAATAAACATATTAACTTATTTTTAAAAAATGTAGATGTTTATTTATTAATTTAAATATATTCTTTTTGCTTTTTTTCTAACATTTTAGTGGACTTGCGAATATAATAATCAAACCTAAAGTATTAGCGGATGTAACATGATACAAAACGATTTGCAAATATAGCAAAATTCAGATTAAGCTTTTAGAGTTGATCAATGATAGATCATATCGCTAGTGAGGGTCTCACTGGTAGATTTTGCATTTAATTATTCATGTTTTATTTATTTTGCATTTAATTTGGTAAATCAAACACATATACTTAAATTCCAAACATTAATCATCCTACCTATTTAAACACATGCATTAATTAATTATCTTAGACATTTAAATTCTATATATTTAATAGGGTAATTGTAATGAGTAGTAATTTTAGGGATAATAACCAAGTGTATAGCAACATTTCTAGAAATTGCAAATATAGCAAAATCTCATTGGTATATTTGCAAATTTTTTAAAAATATTTCTATGCATGCTAATACTTTGAATCTAATTGTTATATTTGCAAATCTTCTAATTTAATATTCGTACCATAAAATAATATGTGTGATCCAAACGAGTTTGAAGCCCATTAATAATTGATGGGTCATTATAAGCCCAAAAAGAAGCGGCCCAAATTATATAAGCCCAAGTACGCCCAAGCCGGACCGGTTAAAAGAGTGCGGTGTAAGCTTCCCGCCTTTTCTCGATTCATTAGCGCGCCACTGGAATCTGAAATCTCACGTTTTCATTTCGTCTCCCAAAGGAAGCCGTTGAGGGTTTACCGATTTAGAAGATGTTCGGGAGAATCAGATCGTCTTCTTCACCGGATTCCTTGGAGCGGCCGCCTTCCAAGATTCTCAAAGATGATTGTCTCTCCATCTATGGTTCGTTCTCTATCTTAATCTGTCTATTTAGTCTAATTATGGATTCACATTTATAATTTTCCGATCTCTCGTTTTTTTTTGTTTCTCCCTTTGTTTCTTTCGAGTTATTACTGAGATTTATATGTGACTATGTGATTGGCTTTTTTCTACTTTCCGGAAATTAAATTTTGTTTTGGATTTGAAAAATGTTATGTTCCGGTTCCTTGTTCTTTTGTTTTCTTTCAGCTTTTCGGGTTTTTTTAGCCACTTAGTAGACTGAAAACCAACGTCTGTACTGTTCGGCGGTGATAAGTTTAATTGGTTAGTGGAAAATGTTGGAATCTGGTTTTCAGGATGTTAAGAAGTACGAAAAAATTAGATGTATTTAGTAACCAAAACGAGCAAGGAATCAGACGCGAGGATTTGAATGGAGTGTCGATGTTATAATTGAACTTGATAAAGAAAAAAAAATTAATTTTATTTTCACTGTTTAAAACTTAAAAGAAGCTGGATCTGCTGTGCCGGATTGTGTATTTGAGAGTTGGTATTTTCCGGGTCATAGCTCATTGGTGCTGGAGAGTCCATTCAGGTTATAGCGTCAGAGTTCCAGGGGAGATTATTATTTTGGCTTCTGTTTAAGGGTCTACATTATTGTGTTACCATGAACAGATGATTTAAAATCCCACTTGTTCGTTGATTAAATTATAGTAACTTTTGAAATCTACTTCTCTGCCTAAACATCAACTTATTCAAATTGTAAATTTACATAACACTTATGTTTTTTATACTTTATCATTATCCAAATGTGAGCCATACGTTACATTTCCCAATTATATGGCTATGCAAGCATAGTATACCTCATTTTATAGTTTGCCAAGCATTTCTTTATATATATAACTTTAGCTGCTAAAAGATATTTTCTTAATATGCCCTATCATGTTACCAACATAAGCATAACTTAAAGATAATTGAAAATATGCTCCTGTCAGAAATTTAGTTATGGGTGACGGAAATTGTAGTGCTTCGTTGGAATTAACAAAATTCTATCTGTTCATCTTGGTAAGCTTTCGGATTTGTCTTAGGCGAATGATATACTTCACTTTCCTAAAATTTAGACTGCAGCGCAGAATCTGATGTGGGGGAGTAAACAGTGTTGAACTATAGGATTTCAGATTTTGGGTTTTAAGACTTATTTTATGAGAACAACAATCGTATAACATTCTTTGAAGTTCTTATTTAGTTTCTCTTTCTTGCAGAGACTACCTTAATGAAGCTTAAACTCGGTTCTCAACTTGAGTCAGGTCCACCCATAAAGGAAGACGCCTTAGAGGATGGAGAAACTGATTCTAACTCAAGTTCATCGTGCATTGAGGCAATGAACACAGAGGCATGCACTAGTTTTCCAAAGGGTTCTAACGAGTTGGCCAAGTCAACTAAAGAAGATTTGATGACTGTAGATTCAGATTATTCGACAACTACTACTTCTGCACCTGAAGCTTCTGAGAATTGTCAATCAATAGACTATTCAACGCAGCCCAGGATAAAGAACTCTATTCTTTACCTATTCTCTAAATTCAAGAAATCTCCAGGAATTTCAACAATCATGGAGGAGGCAATGACGACAGATGACTTCTGTTGCGTGGTTATCTCACCGAGTTCTAGTGCATCTCAGTCTACTTCCGATATCGAGCTACATTCAGAGCAAGAATCCATTGGTTCTTCGACTATGTCATCAGAAGAGGTTCTATAACTTGGTGGCATGATCAAACATTAGCCATTCCAGATTCAGCCCCCTCTGACAATGAGTCATTCATGTCTCCAAAATCTGTTTAAAGCATGTATAATTATTATATATCTGAACATGAGCTAAATTATGAGTGACTCATTTTCGTAATTCAAGATGAAAATTTCTGTGGAGTCTTTTCAAAATGGATTTCATCCTTTTTGCATAAACGATTCTGTGAGGAAGATTACAGGGCTCTGCCGACATCTTATTCTATAATTCAAGATTACAGACAAGAATGATCACAATTTGTATGCTTCATAGGCAACATCACTCTATGAGCCATGGTACAAGAGCTGGCTCCCACTCTACCAATTCACCTTCTTTGAACCAGAGAGCTGCACAGACAGAAGATTTAGGACTTAGAGCAAGGTGAAAATAATTCAAAATCGTACTTGAGAATCCTTAGTCCATTTCAAGGAATTATCAAGAATTCTTGCTTAATACAAACCTCTAAACTTAATTACTGCAGCATACCTCAACTATAGTGTCTGTTTGGAACTTTAGTTGACTATCTAAGTGTGTAATATATATTTACTTAAAAACACTTTTTTAAGCAAACAAGCCTTAAAACTAGTCAAGATGATCAGAGTTTACAAAAACATGCAAAATTGTTACCACTTCAAGTGGAATTTAGCCAAAGCAAGCTTAATTCAGCAGCAATTGGCATGATTTTCCATCCTAGAGGTGGGAGGTTCGATCCTCCATTCTCTCTATCCTATTTCTTGTACTTCTAAAAAAAAGTTGATGATATTAGCAGAAACAACCCTTACGGTTTTGAAGTGTGTTACTGCCTCCTAGATCCAAGGTCCAGCATGTTCAGTAAAAGACTACCAACTAGACAAATAATTTATTTTGTGAAATTTCTTATCTCTGATATATGAAAAGTTTACGCTAACAATAACAAATCCACAGATTATAGTAATATTGTCAAGAATGTAACACAAGTTAAGCCTTTGTAAAACCAGTGTTTCTTACCTACTTCACGCTTCCCACTCTCAGGACTATCACTCCCATGAATCACATTCCTGCCAATATTTTCAAACAAGCTCATTCTAATGTACATACAGTAGCATTCACAAAATACGCCAAGAATCAAAATTTATGTGGCTGACCTTCCCTTTTGAATAGCAAGATCCCCTCTTATTGTTCCTGGCTCAGCTTCGAGAGGATTTGTAACTCCGATTAACTTACGTGCTGATGCCACAACACCAACACCCTCCCATGCCTAAATAAATGCAATGAACATTGATGGGAAAGTTACGAGGATAGTTGTTTGCTTTTTATAATAGGCCAAAATACAGCAGAAATAGAGTTATGAGAAACATACCATACACACAACAGGACCTGATGTTATGTACTCGATTAAACCAGGAAAAAAGGACTTGCCCTTAAGATCTTTATAGTGTTCCTGTAATAATATAAGATTATTTGAATAGAGGGAACAAAAAATAGAAACGACGGTTGGGAAAGATAACAAAAGGAGAATGTTTAATGGAAGTCTCAAACGACCGATTAGCTTATGTAATATTCTTCCAAATTGTTTATATAGAAATGAAGTAAAACTCTAATACTTTAAGTCCGTTTGGCAACCATTTGGTTTTTAGTTTTTGAAAATTAAGCATATAAACACATATTGCACTAAACTTTTTGCGTTGTTATGATATCTACGTTTTACCTTATTTTGAAAACTAAGAAAAATAGTTTTGAAAAACTTGTTTTTCTTTTGAAATTTGGCTAAGAATTCAACTTCTTAAGATGCAAATCTTGTAAGAAAATTAAGAGGAAATAGGTTTAGTTTTTTAAAAACCAAGAACCAAAAACCAAACAGGCTTTAAATCTTTTGAATTTATTCAAGTAAGCCTAAATTAGAACAAAAATCAAATTCTGCAAGGAACTTCTGAGAAACATCATGGAGAATGACAAACCTCAGCCAAATCCTTGGAGCATTGGAAGAGCTTCAAGCCAGTAAGCTTAAACCCTTTCTTCTCAAATCGCGAAATTATCTCTCCAACCTAAGACAAACTCAGTTAAAGCAAGAAAGCTTCAGAATGAACATCAAACAATTCTCCGCTATAATTACAGAGGAAATTGTGGATACATCATTTCTATTTCTGTTTTTTCCTCCTTAGTTTGACATTATTTAACACAATTGAACTCACATTCAAGAATTGAAACCAGCACAGGAGCTGAACAACAACCAGAGACAAAAAGAGAGAAGACGCAGAAATTAAGGGCAAAATTATCAGGTAGTAAAGAAAAACTCACAAGGCCACGTTGAACACCGTCAGGTTTCACCATAATGTAAGTCTGGTCGACTCGCTCCTACACCTCAAAAGAAAAAATCGATTAATCTCAAAACAGGTCAATTAAAAGCCAGTAGAATCGAACGAAAAGGTGAAAGGAAAGTGAGCAAACCAGGGAGGCAACCAAATGGGGTAAGAAGATGAAGGATTCACTGTCAATGGGAGCAGCACGAGAACGAGTAGAAAATTTGGAGAAGAGATGGGAATTCAAAGGGAATGCTGAAAGATGATCGCGGTGGCGCAGAGCGGCCGTCCGGGAATGCGGTAAGCTGCAAAAGGATCTGGTCGGCGGCCGGAGAACCGGCGGAGCTCCCCTTCCGAAGACGGCCACAGCTTCCATTTCGCCCTTTTACTGGAAAGGCCAATCCAAAAGGAAAGTACGAAGGCAAAGTTCTAGCTTTCGCCTGCAGTCCCCACTCCCCTTTTTTTTT
>QLSR01000052.1:1512332-1575958 GCA_031780015.1 Citrullus colocynthis
TCTTTTTTTTTTTTTTTTTTTTTTTTTTTTTTTTTTTTTTTTTTTTTTTTTTTTTTTTTTTTTTTTTTTTTTTTTTTTTTTTTTTTTTTTTTTTTTTTTCTTTCTTTCTTTCTTTCTTTCTATCTCGTGGAGGAATTTGAAATATATAAATTATGATTTTTATATTATGCGAAAAATAAAATTTTTAATGGTTAAACTACAAGGTTTAATAATTTAGTTTGAAATTTGATTTTTTTGAAATCTACATCTCTAGTCATTCAATTTCGTGTCTAATAGATTCTTCAACATTTACTTTTATGTCAAATAGAATGTGGAAGAATGTGAAAGTTTTTAAACTTAAGAGGGTTTTTTTCAAATTAAAATTCATAAACATTTACTTTTATGTCAAATAGATCATGGAAGAATGTGAAAGTTTTTAAACTTAAGAGGATTATTTTAAACTAAAATTCATAAAAATTAAAAGAACAAATCAACAAACATATTGCAATCCCTCTAAAAAATGAAGAATAAGACAGAGAGATGAAAGAACTCTCCCTACAAAGAGAAAGTCTCAGAAGAAGATAAAGTTGCTAGGTTATAGACAGCTTTGATCTCCTCCCAATGAATTTTACAAAAACTAGAAACATTTATAAGGGGAGCAAGAAAAAGATTCTTCTAAAAATAAAAAAAATTAAAAAAAAAACTAAGATAAGTCACAATTCTCGAGATTCAAACACTTAATGACTTCAATTGAATATGCTTCCACTTATATCAAGGGATTCTGCTCATCCCAAGAAACCGTGATGTGTTTTAAACCATTGATATAACTTTAGCTTCTAAGACTTTGACCAACCAACTAGTAGATAGACCATTCCAATCATGAATAATCCAACTAGTCCTATCGAACTGAGCATTATCGACTAAGCAACATTGACATTCATCTTCTAGCAACCCTCTCTTGGTGACTTCCAACAACTAATAGGCACATTGATGCTCGAATTGATCCTTGGAGGGCGACTTCCTTCTTCAAATAAAGAATTTCTAAAGCTTTTTCCACAGCAAAACTATAGCTTGAGGATTAGGAGGGGTGTTGTTAAAATATATTGTATTACGATAATTCCAAATACCCTCATTATAGACAGAATTCTCCCCAAATCTTTGTTGTTGTTGGAATTATGTAGACAATCCCAGTACTCTATCGATTTCCAACAACCTTTGTCCAAATTCAACATATCAACATTAGAGGGAAAGTGAAGCTTCCGTAAATTCATAGTCGTCTTGTATTTCCAAATCAAATAACTTGTGGTTTTGAAGCGAGTCTCGCAAAAAAAACAACCCAAATTAGTAAATATTATTTTTTTCATTAAATTATCTCAATTTCATGTCTAATAAAAATTTACTTTTAATTTCTATAGATTTTACAAAATTTAAAAGTTTAAGAATTAGATTTATGATTTTGAAAGTTCTACCGACCATCAACTAGTACTAAACTCAAATTGTTGGAACTAAATTTATAATTTTTTTTTTTAATTAACAAACTTTACTAGAAAGCTGTTCTGGTTTTCATTTTAATATTTTAATTCTCTCAATTAATCAACATTGGAATTTTTGGAGAATTAAAGGGAAAGGAAGAGTAAATATCGAGCTAATATTGACAATTTGACACTTTCTAAGTAAATAAATAGTTATTTATTATTTTATTTTTATTGTAGACTATTGAAAGCTTAAAAAGTAATCGAGCTTAGATCTACTCGCTATTTGTAAAAGAAAAATATTAGATTAGACATTGATAATAAATGAGTTGAATTTAAAGACTATTTATATACCGTCAAGCGCGCCAATTTTAACGTATGGAAGGCATGGACCCCAACATATTTGTATTTAAAATATATTTTTCTAATATTCCATTCAAGTTCACCAATATAATTTTAAGAATCACAATTCTTTTGGCCAAATAATTATTTTAAGACACATTTATTTGAGGAAAATTATTTTCCAAATTACCCATTAAGTTGAATAATCTTCAAATTTTCAGTTAATTTGTCGATATGAGCTTTCATTTTGAATTGAAAAATAAAACTAATTAATTAAAACTAAATCACCGGAAATAAATCAGTATTAGAACAATCATAACTATATGTAATAAATTAATTCCAAATGGAAAATTTTCTATTAAAATTTCACTATCCAAGGCCTCAAGTTATACTTAAATTAAAAAGAAAAATATTTTTGGTCCCTAAGTTAATTTTGAGTTCTAGTTTTCATTTGGTCTCTAAATTTCGACATATTACATATTCAGTCTTTAAGTTTTAATTTTGGTTTCAATTTAATCATTAAGTTTCAAAATATTATAATTATACTTTCGAGATTTTAGTTTTGATTTAATTTGGTCCTTAAATTTCAAATTTTACACCGAATCTCGATTTTTCACTTAATACTCATTTTTCATCTTTAACGTTAATGTTTGTTAATTCATTTGAAATATTTAGAAGAATTATAATTAATTAAGTTTCACTATTTTTCATCACTATTAAAATTAAATTTAAAATTTTATTTCATAATTATTAAACATTACAATGAATGAAAGTGGATATCTAATGAAAAATTGAATTAAAAATTTAAAATCTAGAGTCTGGAATCAAATTTAAAACAAAACTTAAATCTTAAAAGTAAAATTATAATATTTAATTTTCATCTCATTTACCAGTGAGTTTATAGCACATAAAGAAAAAAAATTGGTGTGGAAATTGAAAAATATAATTAATTTATTTACTTCAAAACAAACACGCCAACCACGAGTTAATTAACAAACGTTTAAAGAAGATTTTAAAAATAAAATTTTAAAGACCACTTTTCATAATTGAAAAAAAAAAAAAGTGTTTAAAAAATAAAATTTGTTCTTGGAGAATTAAACATCGTAATATATATTTTTTAACTGAATTAAGCATCGTAATATAGAAGCCTCGCAATAAAATAATAGTAATAATTGTTTTATGAAAAAAAACACACCATCGGTTCGTATAAAGTTGGTAAGCAACTTTAATTTCCAGCAATTTTATAAATAAATTAATTAATTAAGCTCCAAACCATCAATTTTATAAATAAATTAGTTTCCATTTGGCTGCATTTCAAGTTAATTAATTTTAAACAATTATCATGCGAATTTTTAAATTTTAATTAATAGTAATAAAAAAACATGAGTAAATTTTGATTTGATTATAATTAATTTAATAATTCTAAATTGATTAACAACCATTAAGGTGAGTGATTGAAAATGAATACTTTAAAAAATAAAAAATACAGAAAGAAAAAATAAAATTCAAATTCAAAAATAAAAATGTAACATTTTAAAATATAATAACCAAATTAAAATTAAATTTAAAACTTAAAAGTAAAATATGACATTTTAAAATTTAAGTAAATGACATTTAATGTTCTCCTTTATTTATTTCTCAGATATTTTCGGATTCAATTAAAAAATCGTGTCAAATGTTCAATTCAAGAATAAAACAAATACAATTATAATAACACATAAAACGCATAATTTAATCTTCTAAGAAAAAGAGAAGAAAAAGAAAAAGAAAAAGAAAACAATAATTTAAAATTCTAAAAGACGGCCATTTCCAATTTCTTCTTCCCCTATATAAATCCTCCAATTCATCTCCATTAAGCATCCCAAATTAGCAGAAAATAAAACAATAATCCATGGAGATGAACAATTTCAAGGTGGAAATAATCTCAACAGAGATAATAAAGCCTTCATCTCCAACGCCTTCAGAGAATTTACAGCTCAAACTTTCACTTCTTGACCAATTTGCCCCTAGCAGCTACACGCCTCTTCTCTTCTTCTACACCACCGATCAACTCTCCGGTGGCGACGACCACCGCGAGCGGTGTCGGAAATTGAAGAAATCTCTTGGTGAAACCTTGAGCCGGTTCTATCTTCTGGCCGGAACTCTGGTGGAGGCTTATTTGGTGGAGTGTAACGATGAGGGCGTGGCGTTTTCTGAAGCCAGAATTTCGGGGCGGCTGTCGGAAGTAATGGAAAACCCACACGACGTCGTTTCATTGCACCGGCTGCTACCGTTTAAGCCTGATGCGGTTCTTGAAAGGGATTGTATTTTGGCTGTTCGGTATAATGTGTTTGAGTGCGGTGGTGTTGTGATTGCTCTTTGTATTACTCATAAGATCGTCGACGGGTCGTCCGTTGCCATGTTTACTAAGGCCTGGGCCGCCACTTGCCGTGGAGACGACGGTGAGTTGAGATTAAAGAAAAAAATATATTGAATTTAAAAACCAAAGAAAATAACCTACATTTATTTTAAACCTCATTCAAACTTTTTTTTTTTCTCTAAATATTCACATTTAACCTCAAAATTTAATTGACATAAATTTTCTTTCATTTGCTGGCTAAAATTTTTATTTTTACATCATTTCATTTTAAAATATTCATAAACTTTATATTATTTTGTAATTATTTTTTTATTTTCTTTTTAAATTTATGCTCTAACATTGATACTTACAATATACACTTAAATATTGTGTTACTTTGTAAAAATGATTATTAAATATCATTAATTACAGTCTAATCAAATCACAATTAAAGTTATACTAACTAATTTTAAGGTTAAATTGCAAATTTATTCTCTATGATCTATGAAAAGGTTAGAATTTAGTCAATGTGATTTAAAATTAGAATTTAATTTATATGGTTGGATAAAAACTCTAATAAATAGTTCTTAAAATAGGAATTAAATTCTAACTTTTTCTAAATTATAAGGATTACATTTTAATTTTCTCCAAATTATAGGAATTGAATTCTAGTTTTTTACAAATTATAAGAATTAAATTTATAATTTAACCTAATTATTACAATTTTCTATCAATTTCCTTCTACCTTCTCAAAATTTCTATTGATATAGATATTTCAATAGACATCTACATTTCTAATCTTAGATTACTAAAAAATATATATGTACTTAAAAAATTACGCATTTGATTTCCCTATGTTCTTCCTTCTCAACAGAGAACCCGGTGGTGCCGACATTCGACACGGCGGAGCTATTCCCACCAATGGAAATCCACGGCGGCAACAAACGACAATCCCGAATGGACAAAATCGTAACAAGAAGATTCATCTTCAACAAATCGAACCTCGCCGCTCTTAAGAAACAAGCCAACTCCGACGCATTATTCCTCAACCAACGCCCTCCTTCCCGAGTAGAATCCGTCTCCGGCTTCCTCTGGAACCGTTTCATAGCCCTATCCCATAAAAAACCCCCAACCAAAGCAAAGCGTTTCGCCGTTATCCAAGCCGTTAATCTCCGCAACCGAACGAACCCACCGATGCCGCCGCACTCCTTCGGCAACATCTGGTGGTTTGCCACCGCCAACGTTCCAACCGACGAGGAACAAGACTTCCCATCCTTAGTTGGCAAAATCAGAAACGCAATCGAAGATATTGACAGCGATTATATAAGGACATTGCAAGATGCAGAGAAATCGATGAGGGAAAAAATGAAGATGGCGCGAATGGTTTATTCTGGGGAAGTGGAAATGTTGAGCTTCACAAGTTGGTGTTATTTCCCACTTTATGAAGCGGATTTTGGCTGGGGAAAACCGATGTGGGTCTGTAGCCCTGGGCGGCCTTACAAGAACGTGGTGCTTTTGGTGAACACTAGCGATGGTGAAGGAGTCGAGGCGTGGGTTAATTTGGAGGAAAATGATATGGCGATTTTTGAAACTGATTCCCAACTTCTTTCCTTCGCATCATTGCCGTGAAATTTGGTTTGTTATTATTATTATTCTAATAATATTAGTAAAATGAAACTTTATATTTGGACAAAAAGAACAGTGTTAATAAGAATGAAGGATGATGATGATCATTGTTCATCCCCATTTGAAATTATATTTTATCTTTTGATTTTTTCTTGTTGTCTTTTCTTTCTTTTTTTTTTTTCTCTCTCTCTTTTTCTTTTCTTTTCTTTTTTTTTAAATAATGATGGAATGAGAAAGAGGATATATATATATAATTAAGTATTAAGCTTTGTGTTTGCTGCCGTCTTTTTATTTTGAAATTATTGTTTTTTTAAAAAAAAATAAAAAATGTAGTTTCTTAAGTGCGCATTAATTTCCATTAAAAAAATGCAACTAACTATAGATTTATTTGTTTTTCTACCTACTTTCTAATTTCTACCAATATTTTTAAAACTTGAGCCAATATTTGAAAATTAAAGAAATAGTATTTTTCAAAAACTTCTTTTATTGCTTTTAGAATTTAATTAGAAAAAATTCAAATATTTCAAACCATAGTACGAAAATTGGAATGAAAATAATATATTTTAAGAACAAAAAATGAAAAGCGGAAGTTATCAGAGGACCCTAGGCCTAGTTTGGTGGCCAATTTTTTTTAATTAATTAAGCATAATTTTCTCCAAATTTTTTACAATGAATTTGTTGAATGTTACTCAAGGCAAGGTCCAAAATCCACTAGCAAGCCTAAGCGTAAGGGCTATTCGGAGGAGGTAGAGGGAGCGTGTATCTCAAAAGGGAAAAGTAAGAGATTTGGGGTTTGGAGGTAGAGGAAGCGTGTATCTCAAAAGGGAAAAGTAAGAGATTTGGGGTTTGGATCGACCAATTGAGCCAGTAAATATATAATAATCAAGAAATAATCGAACTATGGTTGGTCTAACACCTTGTAACCTCAAGTGCAGCTGACTGTTAGAGGAAATATATTATAAATATGCTCATTTGACAACCACAAAGGGGATATGAAGTAATCTCAAAATGAGAGTTTCGCCTTACTTCTTATGTGCTTAATTGAACTATACACTCATTGTACTAACTTAGGCATTAGAGTGTAGTAAGCTTGGCACCACATTAGTGTGAGTATTTCTTACGTTGATCAGCTCGAAAAACGAGCCTAATCTGGGAGAAGCGAGCCAAAGGTCAAGACTACAATGGGTTCTTCGCTTTAAACTATACAATAGAACATATTATATTAGTAAAGTTAACATGTATTCACACGATATTTCGACAAAGAAATTTAATACATTGAATGAATTTGAATTTTATTGATTTGTATTCCTTTATTCTCTCATACATATAATTGACTCGAGGATTGGAGCGCTTATTCCAAACTAAAGTTGGTTTGGTTGATTTTTGTATGTTTGAACTTACTTGTTGATCTTGTATGTTGGATCTTGCTCGTTAAAAAAAAAATAATTAAATTATTGGCACTCTTCGCTTTAAACTATACAACAACATATTAGATTAGTAAACTTAAAGTGCTTTTGCATGAGATTTCAACTATAAAAATTTAATACGTGGAATGAATTTGAATTTTATTGATTTGTATCTAGGGGTGATACAATCTCTAATATTTATTTTTTTATTATTTATTGTCTTGAGCACTAGAGTGCTTATTCTTTTATTGATTTTTGCATGTTGGAATTTTACTTGTTGATCTCGTATGTCATATCTTGCTTGTTGATTTTCTTAGCTGGATCAAAGTCTTGAGCTTGTTGATCCTATATATTTCATCTAAACCTTGACTTGTTGATCTTTGAAGGACTTAAGTTTTCAATATGATGGTTTAGTTTTTAGATACTCAGAAAATCTTCTAATAGTTGGAGACTTTTTTATAATTTCTTTATGAAATCCCAAATTTATGAAACCTTTTAAAGAGAAAAACTTTTGGGCCTGAATTTAGATGTCTATTGACCCAATTAATTATATTTTGAACTTGATGGATTTTAGGCCTAAAGAATATAGTTTTGGGCTCATGACCAAAACTTTGTTTAATTTAATGTTCGTGACGAACATACGTAATATTATTATAATTTTAATTTAAATTTAAGACACATATCAACTAGTAATTAATTTCAAGTTCGACTATTTGTGATAAATTTGAGAAATGATGTCAAAGATTTTAGTGTGAATATTGAATTTTGTATGTTCTGAATTATAAAATTTATTGATCTATCTTTTATGGTAAAAAAATATTGTTACAATATAAGATAATATATATATATATATATATATAAAGCATTTTCTCTGACATATCAGTCTGATTTATGCCACACAAATGTTTGAATTTTGAATTTTGTCTTGATACACTTAAAACTAAAAATTTAATAAAAAGATATTATAAATAAAAAAAACATTAGAAAATTCTCAATGTCACTAATAAATAGTGAAAATTTTTTATGTTTAAAAATAATTTGACTCATTTTATAATATTTAAAATAATTTTAAAATTTTTTAATCTTTTAAATTTATGAATATATTTGATACAAAATTTAAAATTTAAAATTTTATTAAAATAAATTTTAATCTATATCAAATAAATGAATTGACCCTTTAAAATTACAAAGTTGGTCTGAAACTTTTTAGACACAAATGTCAGATTAATTTGTAATTTAATCTATCAAGGACATTAAACTCTTTTTTTTTTCTTTTTTTCTTTTCTCTGAGAAAGTGTATATTTAGAGTTGTTATGGAGTTCTGATTTTACTTCATATTGTTAATGTTAATTTATACAAAGTTCACATCTTTCTTTTCTTATCCTCGTGAACATAAAAGAATGGATAACGATTAGGTGCACTTAAGTTTTTTTTACTATTAATGTAAATATATATATATATATATATATATATATATATATATATATATATATATATATATATATATATATATATATATATATATATATATATATATAAAAGCATACAAATATGAAAAATAAAATTAATGTTAGGACAAAATGCCTGTAAGAACGTTGCTAAAAAAACTGTAAAAATGTATTTGTAATATTTGTCTTTAATATGTTTTTTTTTCCTTTTATACTTTATTAAATTTTTAATATGTTTGCATTTATCTTCCATCAAACAAAGGTTAGTTATACACGTTAAATTGTCTGCCGCTTCTCGGTAGCACATTGTTTGCCATGTGATATAAAGAAGACCGATATTTCTAACATTTGGTTGAAGAATACTATCTCTAAACCAAATTTTCTAAAAGAAAATTATTTTAAATGACAAAATTATTAAAAATATTTAGAATTAATAGCAAAATACAAAGTCTATCACCAATAAATCCCAGATAGACATTGAAATTTTGCTATATTTGTAAATATTTTAGTTTGTTTTGCTATATTTGAAAAGAGTCATTTTTCAAAATATGTTATCCCTTTAATTTCGTTAATTTTGCTTTTGTTATTTTTTTAAAATAAACTCCTACAAATCATTAAATCATAAATTTGAAAATAAAACCATAAAAAATTAACCTAATTTCAAGATCGATTGTAAAAAATTAACCTAATCAAGCATAGTAGATTTGTCACCTATCTCAAAAGTCAGAACTATTGCATTCAATTATTAATCTTGGTTAAAGTATTATTTTTGACCCCTATATTTTGAAGTTGTTCAATTTAAGTCTTTTTATTTTCAATTGTCCAATTTTAATCATTATACTTTCAACAAATCTTAAGTTTACTCTCCAATGCTACTTTATGATTGTTTTTTATAAAACTTTTTTTTTGTTATCTTTAATATTTTTACTATAAATTTTGAAAACATATACACGTATTTTATTTTCTTAAGTACAAATTATTATAATTATTTAATTAATTTCAATAAAAATTAATTTGGAGTGACTGTATATAAGATTTATTAAGTATAGAGATTAAAATTGGACAACTGAAAATACAGAAATCAAAATTGAACCAATTTCAAGAAGACCAAAAATGATATTTTAATTAACCATTTGATCTTTCATATAAAAAGATGCAACGAAAAAAAAAATCTTAAACAGTAATAAAATATATTTATATTACAAGATTATTTCAAAAGTACATAATTAATAACGCGAACTTTCTAAAAAAAATAATAATAATAATAACGCGAAAAAAAAAACTAATTTGGAAGAAAATAAAATAAAGAATATATATATAATAATAATACTCTAAATCAGAGAAAATAAGAAAGAAAAAAACTACGGCGGCGATTAATAGTCTGTACTCAGAATTAGCTACCGAAAGTTGCCTCCGACGACCGGAGGAGAGAGAATCGCTAATCGCTTTTCGGCCGTGGATGGCGGCTCCGTCGTCTTCAGTCGGCGATGGAACTAAAATTGGGGGCAAAAGCAATGCAAGCAAGCAAAAGCATGGCGGAAGAGGCGCCATCTTCTTCAACATCGGAGCTACTTCTCTTGAACTTCGGATACTTGGCTTTATTGCACTGGATTTGCTTCCCCGTCGCCGCCGCCTGCGGCGGCTGAACTTGCTGGTGCTTCCTTCTCAGTGTTTCTTCCACTTTAGACACCATTTTTTAAAAAATTGGAAAATAGAAAAAAAAAAAAAAAAAAAAAAAAAAAAAAAAAGGTAGAAAATGGACAAATCATACAAGTCAGATTAAAAAATGAAAGGCCATCACTGTGCAGGAGAGGAAGTGGTAGAAAAAAAAGAGAGAGAGAGAGAGATGAGAAAGACAAAGAGTTCAAACTATTTGACCATATGAAACAAATCCCAGTACGAATTTTCTTCTCCATTGAATAAACTGGATAATTATCTGATTACAAGATAAAGAAGATTTGGCAATTGAAAAGATTGTCAAATGTTATAAAACAGAGCAAACAAAGAAGAATATGTGGGAATAATAAAAAGGATGGGAAAGGAAAGGAAGAACAAGATAAACACAAACACATANGTCCAAGGATGACGAAAATACCCCTCCCAATTGGGATTAATTTCTGTTTCATACTTATCCCCTTGAAATAATATTTTGATTGTTATTTTAATTAAATGATTTTAAAATATACTCAGATAAATTTAGTTTTTATTTAAAAAATGGTTTTTCCTTGCTTGTGTTTGGACTACATACATTTATCCTACAGTGTATGGGCCCTTAAAACTTCCTACCTTCTAATTCTTCATCTCAATGAACAGTTCTTAAATTGTTGCATATTCCAAAACAAACAAATTCGCTCGTTTCATAACAATTTCATTTTTTTGTTTAGTATTTATTTTTAAAATTATGTTTTTTTTTCACGTATCTATATGAATATTTGAATTCTCTTGTCAAATTCTACCATTTTTTATTTAAAAAAAACTTTTTTTTTTCGTTTTGAAAAATTGGTTTGGTGTTTGAAAACATTGGTAAAAAATAATCGATAACAAAACATCAAAACTTATGGAATGTATATGTAGTGTTTATAAGAATAATTTTAAAAGGAAAAAACTAAATGATTATTGAACAGGACTTTAATGTAGATTTTGAAAAAGTTTGTATATTTTAACTTAATTCATACTTTGCTACCAAATTTAGGTATTGGTATTGAGCAAAGGGTATGAGAATATATATATTTTGCTTTGAGCTTAGATCTAGATGATTATTTAAAAAAACGAATAATAATTGGGTGTAGTCGATCTTCCTGAATCCTTTTCTATCAAGAAGGAAAAATCGATATTTAAAAGTATTTTTTTTAAAAAAAAAGGAGGAAAAAGAAAATTTGTCACATAGCAATTTGTGATTGAACACTTTGGTCATCCAAGATAGATGCAGCTCGAGATGCACACAAGTATTTAGAAAAATAATATAATATATGTGAGTGGAGGATTCTAACGTGTAATCTTATATGTGCCAAAACTAGTTCAACTATACTTAAAGTTTTTTTTTTTCCTTTTTAATCCATATAAAATTACTTCTATAATATCATATGTAGATCTAAAATAGAATGCTAAATAATTGCCATTTTTTTCCTTTTTCTCTTTTTTAGAAAAATCTTAGCTTAATTTTGAAAACCAACAAATGGGCTTTTGATAGCTATATACGTTACTAAATTTATGAGAAAACAAGAGTTAGGTTGTCACAATTCTATTAGGCGAAAGGGAAATTACCATCAAATTAATACTAAAATATCAATATTAATTTTTTTTTAAAAAATGTTTGTTTGTAAATATCTTGAATTAATGAAGAAACTAGAAATCTCACAGATTGAAGTCACGGTAAAACCCAAACAAATGTATAATTCGTCTCTTGATTATATTAAATTTGTAGAATATATTTGGATATATATAGTTCCAAATTTCCAACGGCCGTATCTTTGAACCATAGATTGAGCTTCTTTTAGAAACTATATAATATACTTTTATTATTGAAACTATATAATATTTGTGAACTATATAATTATATACTAAAACCACCACTCCCCATTCCATTGATATGTCTTCCATGAAATGATTGTGTAGATATAAATATCATAAATAGAAGCATTGGATTCTCTTTTTGAGTGGATTGGGTAGCAAATTAGCCATGTATATTCCATGTCATGAGCTGGGTTTCCTTACTTATTTATAAAATAGTTATATTAATTAATTGTGTTTCTAAAAAACAAACAACATATAAATTGGAATAAGTATGATTAATCTCTTGATTAATTATATAATATTATCTTAGCTAATTGTGTGATATATATTTAGATCGATGTATTTAATTATAATTATGTGTCTTTTAAACATTTTATAGTACGTTTTATGAAATAGAGGCTTAAAAATGATAGTGTTGATGTCAAAATCTGGACAGTGGAATATGTACATAACACTCACAGTATAAATTTTGTAATTTAGGGAAGAGATGACTTGCAAGACAAAGAAAAAGAGTTCTGATGCCAATGTCAAAGAGTAAGAACTGTAGAGTAAAGAGTAAGTCAAAAGTGTAAGTTCCAGATGAAGTTCAAGTTTCTTCATATATGGAGTTATAATAATGTGTTTTTAGGGAGAATGACTTGAAGTTTAGCTTGTCCTCTTAGGATTAGGACGAGATGATTTTTTTTTTTTTTTTTTTAAATCTTACCCAAGTTAGGATTTAACCAATAATTAATTGGTCGTGGACTTAAGTCTAATTTGTTTTCTTAGCTATTGGCATATTTTGCCAGATTCAACTTCACCTGCAGAAGATAGATTAAAGAAAAGAGAGGGATTAGAGTGTAATGTTATATTGTAGGGAAAAATAAAGAATTGAATGTTATTAGGGTTTGAAGGAGATTATGATAGGAGAATTTGTCATGTTATATTTGAAGAGAGAGGTCTTCATGTGCAACACCCATGTGATCATGTGTTCTTGTTCCTCTTGTCCTCTTCCTTTTGTAGCATGTTTGTCTCATTGGTCTCTCTCACTCTCTTTTTAATTTTAAGTCAAGATGCATGTATGCATTGAAGTGAAATTAACTTAAGAATCAAGAATTTTGGGAACATTAAGAATATTTTATTTATGATTTTTATATATAAATTATTGGCTAATATATAATACGAGTAGAGATCGAAAGATTGAAATTTTAGATGAATACTTCAGATTTATTAGACTTTATCAATTTGAATAATTGCGGTTTAGTTAATTTGGGTGCATAGTGAAAGTATTTAAAGTTATTCTCTAACAAGGTGGATCTAGTCTTATATTTTATTGAATTATTTACAGAGTTCTGTATAGAATTATATATTTATTTAAGAAAAAAAATGTGAAGGTTATATAAAATTGTTTTTTTTTTATTATTAAAAAAAATATAAGAACGGGAGATTGAGGACCCATTTGATAATATTTTTGTTTCCTGTTTTTTGTTTCTTATTTTTTAAGAAATGGATTTGTTTGATGATTGTTCATGTTTCTTGTTTCTGAAATTTAAAAAACATTTCTATAAAATGTGCTAAAATTGAGAAACAACAAAAAATAATTTTTCTTGTTCCTATTTTTATTTTTATTTTGCCTTTCTCGTAAATAATCATTCTCAACTTTTTGTGCATTGGTATCACATGTAACTAACTTCCTTCTACTAGTCATGAATCGATTTTTTGGACATTTTCGATTTTTTTTTTTTTGAGGAATATGTTTTTTTGTGACATTTTATTAACTTTTGTCATTTAACAAAAACAATTGATTTGTTTTCAAATATAGCAAAATGAACTAAACTATTTACGAATATAAAAAATTTTTATTGTCTATTGGCAAGAAACTTCTATCGCTTAAATGATACACTGCGATGGACTTCTATCTCTGGAGCGATAGAAGTCCATCGATTATAGACAGTAAAATTTTTTTATATCTGTAAATAGTTTGATCTTTTTCTAATTATAATAATTTTCCAAAATAATTATTACATAATTATATATCTAAGTTGGATTTGATTTGACACCATTTAAGAAAAATGTCTCAAGTTAGAGATGATAGTGTTGATCAAATTTGGGCAACATATGAAGGATATGATATAACTTTGTTTTATATTTAGTTTTTATTGAGACTTACTTCTATTAAACGATATAAAATTTTTTGATAATATCTTTTTCGATGTTTAATGTATGACATATTTTATATATATATATATTATTAAAAAAAAGGAAAAAAAACAAGAAACAGGTAATAGGAATGGTGTTCAAACATTGACCTGTTTATTGTTAAAAAAGAAGAAATAAAAAAAAAAAATATGAACAGAAAATAGAAATGTTAGGAATATAATGTGTGCATTTTTATTCACATTCAACCATAATCTTTAAAATGATACGATGTTTTTTTATATATATATATATTATTATTATTAGTATCTTTATCATTAAAGTAGTTTCCGCACTGAACTAGAGTCATGTTTAATAAATAATACACCCTAATACTAATTTAAATAAATATGTTACATTAGGGAAAAAAAATCAAGATTTAAACGAATTATTTATAGAAAATTGTTATAAACGAAAAAAATATCAAACTATTTATAAATATAGAAAAATTTTAGAGATAGAGTGCGATATATTTTTATCACTCTTTTTATTACTAAACAATAAAAGTCATCTATGGCATGTATAATAATTCTTTTCTTTTTTTTTTCTTTTGATTTTTTCAATATCAACATTGTTTTTCTTAAAGTAATAATATTCTTAATGTAGCAAGGATTTTCAATTAAAATAGTTAGTCCAAAAAAATCAGCAAATAAAAACTAATAAGAATCTAAGGTTTCATTTGGTATTGATTTCTTTTTAATTTATAGTTTTTGAAATTTTTTCTAGTTATTTCTTTGCTATGGTCTTCACTTTTATTTTTTAGAAAATATATAAATTCTTAATCAAATAAAAAAAACGTTTTTTTTTTTAATTTAAATCAAATATTCAAATGTTTGCTTCAATAAAATGAAAACTGTTATAAAGAAGATGAGAAAACAAACACAATTTTCAAAAATTAAAAATTAAAAATTATCAAACTAACTTAAACCATTTAAACTTTGATCTAATCTCAATTTTCTTAATCTTTAAACTCTTCGATGGTACTCTTAATGTATTAAACATTTTCAATTGAAATAATTTTCTAATTAATCAATATTGTTAACAATTTTCTGAGCTCACTTTTGGCTCGTATTATTAACTATTGCTTTGTTAGCATATAAAAACACGTGTATATGTTGTGTTCAAATGTCGATTGATGCATAAAAATCTCCCTCTTGATAAGTAAAGGAATTGAACCTAGTCACTAAAAGAAACCAAAAGGCCTTTTTTTTTTTTTTTTTTTCATGTGTACATGTTCAATAAGTTTTTAGAAAATAACAATGTAAGGGAATTTTTAGTATATTTAAAGTAAATTTGAGGGGAGAATTGTACGAGTAACTCAGGGCCCAAAATAAAATATTACTTACTCTTAAAAATTCAAGATTTTTTCTTTTACCTTTAGCTTAGCTCATACAAACAAGAAATTACCGGAATGGATCATTGTGCACACCGATTAGAATCTCACTCTCGCTCTACTCGTTCTCACTTCTCTTCCTTTTTTTATGTTTCTTCATCATGATTAAATTTCAACTCTCTTTCCTCTTAAGACATCAGATCAATAACAAGAAACTAAGAGTGAGAACTGACAAAGAGAAAAAAAGAAAAATGACAAAGAAAACGAGAGCAGGAAAGAGAGAAAAACTAAGAGTAACAACAAGAAGTAAGTGCTTTAGTGCAAAACACCAACAGATCAATACGATAATTAATTCCATTGATAAAGATTATATAACATCAGTTTTTAGGGTGAGTTTAAATCTTGTAGTTTATTTGTACAAAAAGTCCAAAATTGAGTTTTTTTTTTAAAGAGAGAAAAAAAAAAAAAAAGTAAGGACGAAATTAAAGTACATAGAGACATTAGCCAATAATTTCCATGATTTTTATTTAACTAAAAATGAACTAATCATATGCTTTTATGCTAATTCGAAGGATAAGACGATTTTGATTTCTTTAATTTCTTCTTCCGTTAGTCATTTCCTTTCAAATCAAATCAACTCATGAAACTCATTTTGTCAAAAGAAAAATGTTTGACAAATAATTTAAGCTTTAATTATGTGATTCAAACAGTTCAAATGTTGAAAACAATTTTTTAACGTTTTTATTGTATTTAAATTTTAAACTTTAAATTTTAAAATGTCAAATTATATTAAATAAATATTAAAACATTTAGAAATGACAATATGTCTTATTATAAACTCAATTTATTTTTTTTTAAAAAAATATAATATGTATTATCTAATGTATTATATATAAATTATAGAATATTTCAAATTAATAATTATATAATTTTTTTTAACATAAATCATATTCATAAATAAATTAGTAATAGTTTATTGTTAACTAGATATTAATGGGTAAGTACAACTAGTTTTGTGATTTATATAGTATCAAACACATTTTAAGTAACTGTTTAAATGAAAATCTAATTTTTGAATATGCTACCCAACACATATCTAAAAACATGAAATATAACCTTTTTTTTTTCATTGAATCCCTTGGTTTTAAATTTATATTTTCAGATTATTCACCAAATAAACCCTAAGTTCTTAATCCCTCAGGTCATAATGATAACCATTTATTTTTAGTTTTTAGTTTATGAAAATTAAACCCATAACCAAGGTTTAAAATTGTTGGATTTTGGCAAAATATTAGAAATGCAGTTTGTCCCATATCGAAAAAAATTAAAGAAAGTGATGGACTCCTATCACTGTAAAAGGAATCTATGCTCCTAATTTCAAATCATCCCGGTTAGAAACATTTTAAGCTTAGTGCTAACTCTAATTAAATTCCTTTTGTATTATCTAGTTTGAGAGTGGGAAAAAGAGTGAGGTAGTGTAAAAGCTTTGAGAGAGTGCTCTTGTTAGTTGGGATCGTGAGAGAGAATTATTCTGTGTGATTGTAATAATTTTTCACATAGTATAATTTTTTTCTGATCCATGATTTTTTTCTCTAGTTTGGAGTTTTTCCACGTTAATTTTTGTGTTTTCAGCTTTATTGCTTTTATTTTAATTTATTTGTTATTTTCCTGATTATTCCTACAGTAGAAGTGAGAGATTTTCCTACAAAAATGTCGACGTCGATGGAAATATTGAGGTTTTAATTTTACGGATTGATGAAAATATCGATAAAATCTTGATTTTGATCGATATTTCTGGAAAAATTATAAAAACAAAAAAATTTAAATTTGAAACTTAAATTTGTAAATAAAAATTTGATGATTTTTAAACAAGTTAACATGTCTCTTATTTATATTATATCTACACTAGTGACATTTTATTGTTTATTTTTTATGTTTCGTAAATTTTCCTATGATATAACGAAAATATCATTTCACCCATCATGTCAATATCGAGCTTGTGAAAACGTGGAAATATTGATGAAAATATCGACATTTTGACGGAAATTTAAATACCATGCCTGTGACACCATTTCTATATCTAGATTCATTGTTTTGTTATCTACATTTTACTAATGTTTTCAAAACCAAATCAAGCAATTATTTCAAAAATTGAATCGACCTATTTTTATCTTCCTTCAACAGGCAATTATAAAAAATTGTTGCCAATCAAAGTATCAAGCTTTTCAAATTGATTCAACCGCTTTTCTAAATTTACAAAAAATTATACTATTTAGCAAAACTAACTTAACTATAAAAAAAAAGTTTTTTTTTAAAAAACGGTTACCTTTAACCTTAGACTATCGTAGGAGTAATAATATAATCATTAAACTTTAGTTGGTAACAATTTAATTTTTATACTTTTAAATTTATAATAATTTAGTTCTTGAATTAGAGTAAATAACAATTTAGTCTTTATAATTTAATTTTTGTAACAATTTAGTTACTTTAAAAAAAATTTAATCCTTATTATGATTTCTCTTCAACTACTTAATTATGTAATGACTTAGTTTTTATTTTTATTTTTTGATAAATGATTTATAAAAAGAAATTGATTCCGACTAGTTTATGGATCTATATAGGTAAATAATGTTTTTCTTAATATTATTAAATTTATAGACTAAATTGTTATTTCAATAGACTAAAATAATTAAATGCCCCATTTATAAAATTATTACATTTTAAACCCAATATTTTAAACTCTATATAAATTTTGAAAAGTATAATATTAACCAATCAATTAACCTTGTTTTCCATACCAATGTTGCACTACCATTTCGATTTAAGAAAACAAAAAATTGATATAAAAATTTTGAATATCAATCGTTTGATTGGAATTACAGCACTTATGACCAAGGGGTGATGTGCAAAGCTTGCAATCTTTATGGGTTTTATTGTAACAATTTGATAAATTCAGGGTTGAAATCTAAAATTTAATGATTTTAACAACCCTTATAATTTTTTTAAAAAATTATTTACAGTACAATACCTTCATATTAAATCCAACATCTGACTTCTAGAGAAGGAAGTAAACGAAACTCACCTTGGCATAACGATTCTTATCGTGCATCATAATTTCACAATGAATAAATTTCTTTATAAATTATTATTGTATGATCAATATCTACAATAATTTGTAACATTTAAAACATTTTGTCAACATTCAAATAGTGTATCGAAAAACTCCTTGATCTTATTAATGTCTCTAAACTTTTTAATTTACAAAAATATCAGCAAACATGACGATAAAATTACTCTATAAAATAAGCTTAAAGATTTAGAACATATGCAAATTAATTAATGTCTATGTATTAGAGAAAAATAACAAGACTAATTATAATATGAAGGGCAATAAGGGGAGTGGGTGGTTGTAATAATTGTATTTGACAATAAACTTTAAGGTGAGTACATGAACCCATAATTCTGAACATCAAGGGGCCATTGTTTTAGAAAATGGGATGTTTGCTATTTTGACTACATGAATTTTTTTGTTTAGTTTTCAATGTCTTTTTCAGATTTTCTCAATCTATATTTCAATTACTTCATCATTTCTTTCTTGGGTTTAATTGAATTTTGCCCCTTTTTTTTATGTTCGGTTTATATACTTTTTAAAGGAGAAAATATATTTTTAGTTCTTAAATTTTAGGTTTAATTTCTATTTGCATTCTTATTTTCAAAATGTTATATTTTTACTTTGCATTTTTAGTTTAATTATGTTCGGTCCTTGTATTTCAAAATGTTATATTCTTGAGTAACTGTGTTGAATAACATTTTGAGGAATAATAATTAAATATTTGACAAGATTTTTTTAAAAAATTGCAAATATAGCAAAATATATCAGACCTTATTGTTGGTAGGAGCAAAATTTTTTCAATGATAGACTTTATCATTGATTTTGCTCCTACCAACAATATGGTCTATCATTGATAGAGAGGGTTGGCAACGGGGTCGGGTAGGGCGGAGGTTCCCTGTCCCCGTGGGGGGAATTTACCCCATCCCCGCCCCCGCTCCCGCCATTTGTAGGCAGGACGGGGCAGGGATTCCCTGTGGGGGGGAAGGGGGGAAATAGGTCCCTGTGAGGACCCGACAACCAACTCCAATGGGCGAGAGAGTGCGAAAATATGTATATATTATATATATAACTAACTTTTATATTTAATCGGGTTACGGTCGGGGCAGGGATTCCTAGCGCTATGGTTTATTGATGTCCACTAATAGACTCTTACTAAAGATATGGTCTACCATTGATAGACTTTGAAGGCAAAATCTAAATTTTGCTTGTGTTATATCTGCAAACATTTTGGGTCTAATTGCTATATTTGCAACTACCTCTATATTTTTTTCTTTTTCCTTTTGAGTTTTGTTTCAATATGGTATCTATGACTTCAAAATTTACACTTTTAATATTGATTTTTTTCATTAAATACTTATTTTTAGTTTTTAGTGTAAATGTCTTATCAATTACTTTAAAATAATTAAATTTATTATAATTAAATTAGTGTCACTATTAAAATTAATTAGAAATTTTACATCATAATTATTTTAAATCAGTCAATAGAAAGTTAACACAAAATATTGAAACGAGCATGGGTAAAAATTTAAAGGTAAAAATGTAAATTATTGATACTTGACCCAGTAATAATTACACTCAAAATTCAAATATAAAACTTGAGACTGAATGAAAAACTTTGCTCAAAATCTTTGAACCAAAACATATTTTTCCTTTTTTATTATTATTTTTTTGTTTATAATATTAATAGGTTAAAATTGAACTTTGTTTTTATTATACAGTCTGGATCTTTGTCTTGGAATCTAGCTAGAATCATTGGTTGAGTTCCATTATTGACTTAATTAATTATGAGGCCAATTAAAACTTTTCAAAAAGATTCTTTGAATTTATTCCAAATACAGCTAGCATATTTTCATGCATAATAATTCAGAATTAGCTCATGATTGCTTATTGTTTCCATTCATATAGGCAAATTTGGTGTTAATGGTGTTCTAGTTTTATGCCATGCTCCCCTTCCTATATTATTTTTTACTAACATTTTTCAAAATATTTGTAAATTTTTTTAACCCAAAAAAGTATTTTTTTATATTTCCTTTTTTTCTTTCTTAAAAAATTATTATTTTTGAAAATTGGCTAAGAATTTAAAAATGTTTTACAACGAAAAATTGTAGTTAAATGAGCATAATTTTTAATAAATATAAAATAAAAATAATAGAAAAGTAAAATGATTGGGGCCTTACAACTCTGGGCCTTCTTAAAACTTTCCCAAAGGCTTCAGCCCAATTTCATCACCGGTCCCAAATGGTTATTATGGGCCTTAAAAGCCCATTTGCCTCCTCCTTGCTTTTCTATGCCACTTATGTGATTAATGTTTTTTTTTTCTTCCTTTCATTTTCATGTTAACGTTGAAAATAAAAGTCAAAGGAATATATTAATTTCCGAAGTAATTAACCCAAATTTATTAATAAAAATAACCTGTGATTTCCCGATTGAATGAAAAATAATTTTTCTTTTTCTTTAAATTTCAAATGTCATGTCAACATGGTTTAAAAAAAAAATAAATTTTCTTTTTCTCCGAATTTCAAACATTACTAATGATGGATCAATCGTAATGGACCTCAAATGCAAATATAATTGAATTGTTTTTTATTACATTTACTTAGTATTATGAATCAACTAAATTTATTGTTATTGATTCCATTACCGTTGTCGTTTAAGGTTCAGTAACAGTAAATTTGATAGATTCATAATTCTTATATGTAACGGTAACCATATCTAAAACGACACAATTGATCACCCTTTTTTATTACAAATTTCGAAGTGGACCTTACATGTCAATACAAATAGGGAAGATAGGTAAGCAATAACAAATGCAATCAAGCGGGTCAATTTTTTAAATTACCATTCATTCGTTATGTTTCACCTAAAATAAACGTGACTTTTACTTAATTCGTCAATTTATGAATAACCTAGTGGAAGTCTATGGATTAGTCAAGGGAGAATTGTGAACTTTCTTCCATGGTGTGTTAGTATAAAAAATTTTCAGCCTCATCCTCACCTCACCTCATACCACATAGGGGACATTGCATTGCCATTAAAAGGACCCTTTATTTGTTAATCTATGACTATCTTGTAGATGGTAAATTACAAATAAAATGATAAGTCATGTGCCCTAAAATAATACCCTCTTTCTATTTTGAAAAATTTTTAATTCTATTTTAGTAAAATTTACCAAAATAATAAAATTTGATAGTTTGACTTATTTTAATATGTTTAATTCTATTTTAGCGTAATTTACCAAAATAATAAAATTTGATAGTTTGACTCACTTTAATATGTTTAAAAACAACTCTTGATTTAATTATTTTAAATAGCTTAGATACAACTCAATTTAAACCCAATTTAAACCCTCGTAATTATACCTCTAATCTAAATCGTACAAACTATATGCCCTCAATAAATAATTATAATGTATACATTTTAATAAAGATATTCCTTTTTCCAATAATAATAATAATAATAATAATAATAATAATAAAAGGCTAAAGTATTATTTATTTATTTTTTACTTATTTAAAAAAATATAATCATTGGACCACCTTTGACAAATTGCTTACAAATCAACTAGCGTGGCGATACACACAGGTATATAGTCAAAATACCTTCCAAAATTTAAATAATGTTCATTTCTTTTTAAATACCTTTTGAATGTTGCATTTGTTATACTTAATGATTTGAATTTAACAACTTTTAGAAAAAGAAAATATTTGATTTAATTGTTAGTTAGTTAAGTCTTCACCTAGATTTCGTTTGGTAACCATTTCATTTTTTTAAATTAAGTCTATTTCATCCACATTTTTTACAATGACTTATATATTTCTTAAATACAATGTTGAATTCTTAGCCAAATTTTAAAAACAAAGAAAATATTTTAAACGCTACTTTTTATAATTTTCAAAATTTGATTTAGTTTTTTAAACCATCGATAAAAACTAGACGACAAATGAAGAAATTTGGATGTGGAAGTCATGTTTATAGGTTTAATTTTCAAAAACAAAATGGTTACCAAATGGGGCATTGATTCTTATATTTCAATATTATATAATTTTATCATCGAGTTTTCACTAAGCCTCATTTTGGCCTTTGATATTGACTTTAATTAATTAAAAATAATTATGAATTAAAAATGTATAATTAATTTTGATAGAAATAGAGACTCAGTGAAAATATTAAGAATAAAGATGAAAAGTGTATATTTAGTCAAAAGTTAAACTGCATGATTAAATGAAAGAGAAACTTAAAATTCAAGCATATTAAATTTAAAATTTATAAATAGAAGTGTAGTATTTCAAACTGTATAAACTAAATAGAAAATAGATTTATGGACCGAAAGTTTATTTATTTATGTTTTTTTTTTTTAATTTAAGAAAACTATATTTTATTATAACCCAAGCCACGTAAAAGGAATAAAATAAAATAAAAAGTCAACCCTAAATTAGAAATAGAGGGCTGCATGTCCAGTGCATTTTTGTAACATTTCAACTATTTGGAAAAGACATCTGGCTACCCATTATTCATTTTTTTTAATTACAATTTGAATCATTTTAAAGTTGTACCACGTCATCGGTGACAATAGCAATAAATTTCTTGGATTTTTCTTTTTTGAAACTTCTAGTAATTTATGTCATATTTGATTTTTTTATTTACGTTAAATGTTGCATTTTTTTTTTAAAGAAAATTATGTTGAATATATTTAGTATTGAGGCCTGAGGAATGCTATGTGATGTCCGCAAGAAAATATTACGATTTTTTTTTTCTTTTCATTTCAAATATATTTTATTTAATATATTACATGATGAAGTCACTCGCAATCGTCGCTAAATAAGATTTTAGTTGTTAATTTCATTATTAACTGCGTTAAATATATTAATCAAAATTATATACAAATAGATATTTCAATCTTCTCAACTCAAATATTGTTGAAATAAAAGAAAATATTAAATCAAATCGTTTATACTCGTTTGATAATAATTTAATTTTTTATTTTCAATTTTTTAAAAACTATTAAACATATAAATACCAATTTTGTCATTCAATTTCTTGGTTTGTTATATACTTATTTTACCAATGTTTTAAAAACACAAGCAAAGTTTTGAAAACTAAAAAAATAGGTTTTTAAAAAAGGTTGTTAAATATAGTAAAATAAGTCAAAATATTTACAAATATATAAAATTTTCACTGTTATTTATCAGTGATAAACCACGATAGATTGCGATAGACTTCTATCATTGGACGATAGACCGTGATAAACTTCTATTGTTTAGTGATAAAGTCTATTGCGGTTTATCGGTAATAGTAGGTGGAAATTTTTAATATGTGTAAATAGTTTGATATTTTTTTATAAGATTCAAATTTTCAAACTCCACTCCACTAATGCAATACAAGTTGAATTTTAAAAAAGAAAAAACTTTGCAAAGTCTTAAATTAAACCGAACAGCTATTCATTCAAATTGTCCGAATCCAAATATATATTATGAAAATATGAAAGTAAAAAAAAAAAAAAAACAAAAAGAAAGAAAAAGAGATGCTAAAATGAGATTTAAATTTTAAATCGATTTACTGTCATCAAAATTGCTTATAATTTTAAAATATTTGTTCATTAAATACAAAATGTCCACAAATAAACGACGAGACTCAAATCGCAATCTATATCTTTTCAAAGTGGCATATCCCATGTAGTTTTAGTAACAATTTTTTTTTTTTTTTTGGATTTTAGTGAGGCAGTAGTTTTTTATGGTTTGGTAAACAAAAATCCTTTTGGAGAACCAAATTGGAAATTTCAATATATTAAAAAAAAAGAAAAGAAAAAAAAGACTAATTAATCATAGCATACTTTAAAGAAAAAGAAAAAGAAGAAAAAGTTAAAAAATCTTCACTCTCACAAATAGGAAAATGCAATAAATGAGCGAAAAGCCAGACGGCGGCGTTGAAATTGGGCCTAAGAAAGGGGGCTTTCCTTTTAGAACTATGGGCCTCCGGCCCACAAGAAAATTTGAAAGTGAGTGATGATTAGGCTTTTCACAATCACGGAAATTTTGCCTCCCTTACCTAAAATTCTAGCGCACTTTTCAACAATCACCGATCCAGCAGCACGGACCATAGATTTATCGCCTTAATACCACCGGCACTTCCGGTTTCCTGTCTCCTTCTCCTTCTCCTTCGAATTTAAACCCCACGCCCCCCGACTCTCACTCCATATTCACTACTCTCTTTCTCTCGAACCTTCGGACCGATCTCTTAACCTTTTCATCAAGCCAATGGGTAAAACTCCCCTGTTCTTCCAAATTTCTTTTCACTATTGGATTTAACCAAAAATTAATGTTCTATATTTGGTTTGGACCATCGATCGTGTTTGATATCGTTACTGATTGTGTTTTTTTGGATTTTGTTTTTTTTTGGTTGGGTTCTGCGTTGATTTGCAGCCAAGATCAAGATCGGAATCAATGGTATTATTACCATTTCCCTCTATTCATTTCTTTAGGATTTGTTTGAGATGATTTGCTAGTGTGGATCTGATTAATATTCTTTCATGTTCTTGTGTTTGTTTGTTGTGGAAATGGAAAATCAGGATTTGGAAGAATCGGCAGGTTGGTCGCTAGAGTTGCTTTACAGAGAGACGATGTTGAACTCGTTGCTGTTAACGATCCTTTCATCACCACTGATTACATGGTATTGTTAGTTTCTTTTTCTTTTTTGTTTCATGGATCGATCATTGGACTAAGTGAATTAGTTGTATGAGCTGTTGTCTTGTTTGGATTTTGAATGGTTTCCTGTTTGTTTGGTGGAAATAGACCTACATGTTCAAGTACGACAGTGTTCACGGTCACTGGAAGCACAGTGAGGTGAAGGTGAAGGACTCTAAGACCCTTCTTTTTGGTGAAAAGGCCGTCACTGTTTTTGGCGTCAGGTATCATAATTTGTTCATCTTCCGAGGGATAATTAATTCGAATATGAGAGTTTCTTTGCAATGGATTGAATGTTGACTACATCATGATTTTAGAAATCCGGAGGAGATCCCATGGGGTGAGACCGGTGCGGAATACATTGTAGAGTCCACCGGTGTTTTCACAGACAAAGACAAAGCTGCTGCTCATTTGAAGGTTTGTTGATTTCTCTGTTATTAGTTTGGTAGAATTGTTTTTTCAATTCTAATGTTATTTCCTATAGCAGTCAACCTTGTCGTTCAAAGATTGGTTTCTTCTGTTGCTCTTTTTAATTTTAGAAACTAAGTTTCGGGATCTCTTCTAGTTTACGTTTTATCATTTTTAAAAAATATTTTATTGCTGTTTCGATAGTGACTTGTAAGATTTTGGGTTTAGCAATGCGATGATTATAATAAAGCTTCTATTTTAGCATATATCAAGTGTCATCTTAGCTGATCTTTATCTTTAATAACTGATGCAGGGTGGTGCCAAGAAGGTTATCATCTCTGCCCCCAGCAAGGATGCCCCCATGTTTGTTGTAGGAGTCAACGAGAAGGAATACAAGCCAGAACTTAACGTTATTTCTAATGCTAGCTGCACCACCAACTGCCTTGCTCCTCTTGCAAAGGTTATTCTCTACTTGCACGACTGTTGATTCTATTGTAATTCCTTGTTATTGATTTCCTTTCTTAGTGTTCTGTCTTAATTTCTTACGAAAATTTGCAGGTTATCAATGACAGATTTGGTATTGTTGAGGGTCTGATGACCACTGTTCACGCGATCACTGGTGGGTCTTTGGATTGTTTAGACTATCTGTATTGAGAGGATATCTCTAATAGTACTCATCTTTCGGTTTTTTTTTAATCCCGTACTCATGTTTGCAGCCACACAAAAGACTGTTGACGGGCCATCCAGCAAAGACTGGAGGGGTGGAAGAGCTGCTTCATTTAACATCATTCCTAGCAGCACTGGAGCTGCCAAGGTATTGAATCATATATTCTGATGCATGTCTGATGAGCATTGGCTTGCCTCTGATTGTTTTAGGCACAACTAAGGTCGATCATTCTGTCTCTATTTAGGCTGTCGGCAAAGTCCTCCCTGCATTGAATGGGAAATTGACCGGAATGTCTTTCCGTGTTCCCACCGTCGATGTCTCTGTCGTTGATCTTACAGTGAGGTTGGAAAAGAAGGCCTCTTATGAGGACATTAAGGCAGCCATCAAGTAAGGATAGAGTGCGATTTCCAGGGTTACTTAAATTGGGTTCTACCTGCTAAAACCCGCCCTGTTTATTCAAACCCTTGGTGGGATATTATGGCTTAGTGATTAAAAATTCCTTCTTTGTTGTTCTTAGGGAAGAGTCTGAGGGAAAATTGAAGGGAATTTTGGGGTACACTGAAGACGATGTTGTGTCCTCTGACTTCGTTGGTGACAGCAGGTTTGGCTTCACGTCCTCAACTGTACTTATTTCTTCTCTATATCCGTCATCCTATTTATTAAAAGAAACAATTATCGGATGATGGCATGGCTTTGCTCGAATTCTTGTTCATTGATTATCTTATATTACTTATGCAACTATCACAGGTCAAGCATCTTCGATGCCAAGGCCGGCATTGCATTGAATGATAACTTTGTGAAACTTGTCTCGTGGTACGACAATGAAGTAGGATACAGGTACATTTTTGAACCCGCTCTTCCCCTTTTCTGTCATTCACCTGTTGACGAACAACTCCAACTTATTGTTTGTTTGGTTTCTTTTCGGCAGTACTCGTGTTGTCGACTTGATTGTCCACATCGCATCTGTCCAGTAAGATGGCTTGATGATGAGAAGGGTTTAAGGTTCCATGGTTTGTTCTTGTTTCCAGTACTAGAGAGACTCAGCGATGAGCGAGAATGAATAAAACAGAGTTTTCAAGCCGCCGGTTATTTGAAGTTCTAAGTTGTAATGTCTGGTCTTCTTTTTTTTTTGTCGAGACGATGTTGTGGGATTTCCCCACCCCTCTAGTGTGTTGTGTATTTGTAATGTTTTTGATGTGTAGCAAAAACTCCCAACTCGGAAATAGATTTGGCTTTTTCAACAGCTATTTTTCATATCTAATAAATAGCTCCAAAAGCTGCTTCTGGTGAATTCCATGCAGATTTCAATTTATTCTTCAGTATTAGGTGTCAATTTTATGAAAAAGATCCCGGGTATATGCTAATTCAAGACATTGTGCTCAAAGACCAATTTAAAACCAAAATATCAATGTCATTTTTACATATTCCTTACAGATTTATATATAAAGAAAATTTCATAAAATTGGGGAAAATATAGAACCACTACATCACCAACCCCCCCGTCCCTACCAAAATTCAGCCCTGCAATTTTGCTTTGAGTGGAGGAATCAAAGCCCTTTTGGAATTCAAACGTTACGCTAAACTACAACCATGCACTTGGCAGTGGACATCGACCCACCACTTTCACCTTAATTATTTTGCTCACTTTTCAAGGCTTCCCATTTCTTTCAGCTACCTCCTACGGACCATACATTCCCGTTCCGTCTCACACCAGTTATCCCCTTCATTTGCCACCGACCGCCGTTCCCACTTTCTTGTCGCTTTCTTTGTCTCTGGACTTTAAAACCCTTCCTTCTTCCATTCTCACCCAGTATTCATTTTGCAAACTGTTGACTCCTTGCCTTATCTCTCAAATTCCTTGTGAATCTCTCTCCAATGGGTAGGATTTCGATTCTGCTTTTTTGTTTACTTCCTTAGTAATTTCTACTTTTTGGAGTACTTTTCTGATTGTTCTTTCATTTGCTTGGATTCTCTCTCTGCGTTGATTTGCAGCCAAGATCAAGATTGGAATCAACGGTACTGCATTCTACTTGTCCTTTTGGTTTAACCTGATTATAATGTCCTAGATCTGACTAATCTTATGGAAACGATATTTCAGGATTTGGAAGGATCGGGAGGTTGGTAGCAAGGGTTGCTCTCCAGAGAAACGATGTTGAACTCGTCGCTGTTAACGACCCTTTTATCACCACTGATTACATGGTACTGTTTCAATTTTTTCTTTCATCTTACAGGCGATTGTTGGATTCTAAATGGTCTCTTGTTTGTTTGGTGGAGTAGACCTACATGTTCAAGTACGACAGTGTTCATGGCCAATGGAAGCATCAAGACGTGAAGGTTAAGGATTCTAAGACCCTTCTCTTTGGTGAGCAGCCTGTTACAGTTTTTGGTGTCAGGTAATAATAAAATATTGTCCTGATGTGTTTGAAGATTTGAGAGTTTCCCTTTTGTATTTGATCTGATTGAATGTTGAATAAAATATATAACTTTAGGAATCCAGAGGAGATCCCATGGGGTGAGACTGGAGCTGAGTATATTGTAGAGTCAACTGGTGTTTTCACAGACAAAGACAAGGCTGCTGCCCATTTGAAGGTTGGTTTCTCTTTCTGCATGTGGGATTTTAATCAATTTCATAAATTATTATTTTATTGAGTTAGTTTGACAAATGGCTTATTATTTATTTTGTCTTTGTCCCTAAACATACAAGAATTTAAATCTATGTGTGAAGCCTACTATTTTTGGCTCCAAATATTTAGTTAGGTATATTTCTATTGTTCATGTAAATGAACAACTAGAATCGAATATTTTAAAGCTTAGATGTGCTTTAAACGTTTGTTTTAATTAAAAGTTACTTTATTGATGGTACTGTCCTTTTGATGTCTTGAAACTTTATCTTCTTGAATTCAAGTAGATTGAAAAATTAGCGAAAGTAATGATTTAATTTCGTCTTGGGTTTTGGAGTTTTGGGCCCTTCTGGGTTTTGAGCCTGTGTGGTATTAGTCCATTTACTGGATTGGTAATTAGCCTAAAAACATAGCTTCATTTGTACAATTCATATTCTGTTTAGAAATAAAATTCAAAGGCAGATTCTTGCTACACCAGTATTGCACTTGGTCTTCTTCATGATTTTCTTTTTCTTATTATTTTACGTTTATTTGTTAATTTCTACTGTTTTTACATTTAGAATCTATCAGTAGTCAAACCGTCTTATTCCAACATATGCAATTACGTTTACGTATATCACGTTCGTTTTAGCTAATCTTCAATAATTTGAGGCAGGGTGGTGCAAAGAAGGTTATCATCTCAGCTCCCAGCAAGGATGCTCCCATGTTTGTTGTGGGAGTCAATGAGAAGGAATACAAACCAGATCTCGATGTTATATCTAATGCTAGCTGCACTACCAACTGTCTTGCTCCTCTTGCAAAGGTTAATTTCCATTTCCATGACTTGTAATTCATTCTTTTGGAAGATAAAACTTCTTGATAAATTGTTGAACTCCCTTAATATTTAAACCTAGAATATTTTCAGGTCATTCATGATAGATTTGGCATTGTTGAGGGTCTGATGACTACTGTTCACTCAATGACTGGTGGGTCTTCCATATTTAGGCAAAATATAGATATGAGCTACTTGACCTGAGAGGTTTTTGTGCTAACTTCTTTCTTGGTTATAGCCACCCAAAAGACTGTTGATGGACCATCTAGCAAAGACTGGAGAGGTGGAAGAGCTGCTTCATTCAACATCATCCCTAGCAGTACTGGAGCTGCTAAGGTATTGATGATTGATGACTGATATTTTGAGTGTTGTCTTTCTTAGCATATCTAATTCCAATCTTTTGTGTTTGTTTAGGCTGTTGGCAAAGTGCTGCCTGCATTGAACGGAAAACTCACCGGTATGGCTTTCCGTGTTCCTACCGTTGATGTCTCAGTAGTTGACCTTACAGTGAGGTTGGAGAAGCCAGCGTCGTATGATGATATTAAAGCTGCCATTAAGTAAGGATACAATTGTTTATTTCTTTGAAAACTAGGCTCCTGATTTATGTTTGTTTTTTTTTCAATTTATATGGGTAAATATTTGAATTTCTAGTCAAATTCTAAAAAAAAACATTTTTTTTTCTGGTTTTCAAAGCTTAACTTGGTCATAATACAGAAATTTTTTGGGTGAAAGTAGTGTTTATAAGCTTAATTTTTAAAAATTCAAATGACTGTCAAACGGGGCCTAAACTATTAGTTTATGATTGAGCAACTGATTTTCGTGTTATTATAAATTGATCTTTTTGGTTTCAAGAGAAGTATTATCTTCTTTGCGATTCATGTTCTTTTTTGGTTACTAGGGAGGAGTCTGAGGGAAAGCTGAAAGGAATTTTGGGTTACACCGAAGATGAGGTGGTGTCAACCGATTTTTTGGGTGACAACAGGTACGGTTTCTCGTGTTTTGTCACACTTATGCGAGCTTGTTTGGATTCACTTTTAAATGCTCAAAAGTCAATCCAAACATGCCATTATTATCTTTAGTGCTTTACTTCATTCTCTAATGTTTGAATTGATCTACCGTGTACAGTGTACCTTTACTTCTAGGATTTTAAAGATTAAAACACATGTGTGGGGTTGATTTTAAAATGGTTGAAAATAATTTTGCGAGATTCAAAATCACTCATACGTGAAAAAAAAAAGTCTATTATTTCTGAGCCATGTTAGGTCTAATCACAAACTTACATGAACAAGATTTGTCAAGGATTTGATCATTATATTATTTAAAACATAGAGGTCTCTATTATTTCTAAGACATGTTCCTCTGCAACCATCCACCAGGTCAAGTATTTTCGATGCCAAGGCCGGGATCGCACTGACCGAACACTTTGTGAAGCTTGTCTCGTGGTACGACAATGAGTTAGGCTACAGGTACGAATTTAAAGCCTTTGCATTTCTATATACATCCTGGTAGAGGGAGGCTCCATTTCTGATCCCATTTTCTTTTGATTGTTCTCTTTTGGCAGTACTCGTGTTATCGACTTGATTGTTCACATTGCTTCTGTCCATTAAGATGAAGATGCCATGGCCTTCCATCCAATTCCTCCTTTAGCTTTCTTTTCCAGCAGTTGCCTGACTTCATCGATGAGTGAGTTGAGAAATAAAAAAAGAGTTTTTTCAAGGCTCTCTTTACTCTTTTGAACTTCTACCCATTTTGTTATGAAAAGCTCTGTTACTTTTCAAGCTTGTTCTGTTCTTCTTCCTCAGTGAAGAGATCTATTTTCTGTGATATTTCTACGCAGTGAGACATTCGTAAATTCGAGTTATGGATTTTTTCTCTTTTGGGTATTAGTTTATTATTGATGATCCATATTTTCTACGATGTTTCTTTTATTATCCATGGAAATTGGTTGTTAGGTTGGATTTTTCTATCAACTCAATTGTTTTTCTTTAATAATTAGGTTAAATTGTGACCAATACTCTTGAACTTTGCCCTTTGTTCTTAAAATGAAATGCATGTATACTTTTAAAAGTCCCAACGTTAATGAACGTTCTAAAACTACTTTTGAAATATAAATCATTTTGAATTTTAGACATAAATTTAGTCTTAGAACAATGTTGTGGTGTTATATGGTGAACGCAAGATATTGATTTGGGTTTCTTCCACATAATTATCGTAATTATCTCCTCGTAATATTTTTAGAACATATATGAAAATTTAGAGGTAATATTGTATTTTATAAGTATTTGGGTATTTTTGTAGGAGAGATTATTTTAAATAACATAACTGCTGAAATATTTACAAATATTGATGATTGCAATAGGTTATGTTTATCATAATGCAGATAGATACAAATAATAGTCTATCACGTTGTAGTTGAAATTTTTTTATATTTGTAATTATTTTGATTCATAAAACAACCATTTTTTAAATAATTATTTAATATAATTTTGGGATGTTCTTCAAAAATAGAAATTCTGTTGAAAATAATTACAAATATAATAAAATTTTACTTTAAATCGTAATAGACATAGATAGACATCTATCATTTGCCAAATAGACACATATAAGATAAATGTTTATCTAGGTTTATCACATATAGAAAATGAAATTTTGTATATTTGTAAATAGTTTGATATTTTTTTTATTTATAATAATTTTCTTATAATTTGAGCATAATTATATCATCAATTTCTCACTAGCTTTTTATATTATTATTATTTTTTTTCTTAAAAAGCTTTTATATTATTTGATGTGATATTTATATTTCCTAAAGAAGGTACTCTTACAGAAGTTCTTTTTTTTTTCTTTTTTTTTTGTTGAAACATAAAGAAGGAACTTTTACACAAGTTATTATTATTATCAATTGTTATTATTATTTAATATTTCAGATGGTATGAATTGGGTTTTTTTTAGCCGGGATATCCTCAATTGTCATATTTTATCAAAAGGAGATGCGAGTGATAGAGTAATAGATTGATATGCGCGGAGACATGTACTTTAGTGCGAGGAGCATGGATTAATAGTCATTTTTTTGTTATTGTCAAATTGATTGATAATCAAGTCAGGGTCAAGCGTATGGATTAAAAACGTTCCCAAAATTTTTTACGGTTTAGGATAAGAAACTAAATGGTAATTAATAGACAAATCAAGGCTGGATGTATTGCATAATTGTCCATTCGAGTATTACTTAATGAATAAGATACTGATTTACTATCTCAAGCAATCATTTCATGTTCGCAAAAATTGGAAATATATTTTTCTCTAAATATTATATCACCAGTTTACCATTTATGAGTTGTTCATATTACACTAATATCTATCTTGCAAAAGGAAAACCTATAGTAATATCGTTTATTGTATAAGTTATAGTATGATTATTTTTCAAGAAAAAAAAAACACATGGATACCTTTGGGATTATTACTTTAATCTCTATAGTTAGGATATCGTTTTATGGCGTGTTTGGAATACATTTTCAAGTGTTCAATTTAAAAAATAAGTCATTTTAGAAAAAATTGGAGTATTAGGCAACCACACAAAAAAGATTTTGAAGTGTATTTTAAACTGTTTTTTATCAAAAGAGTAAAATAAAAATGAATTTTTTTAAATACATATTTTTCTCAAGTTAATCCAAACAGACCCTTAATTTGGTATGTGTTCCATGTAACACTATAAAACAAAGTCCAAATGAGCTAGGACAGTAATAGGGGCATATTTTGTAGTTTAATTTACTCTAAATACTAGAATGAAGCTCTCTCTACGATAAATGAGCATAGTTTAACTATAATTGATATGTAACATTTCTTTAAGCTCAAATCTTAATATTCTCACATTTATTAAACTGGGATTGAAACAAACTTTAAATTATATAGTCTAAACTCATACTTTAAGAAAAAAAAAAGTGTAATTTACCATTTTAAACTAAAACATACAAAATTTACTCATAAACTTGAGAGTTGTATTAATTTTTAGTGCAACTTTCAATTCATCTAATTGCACATAAAGCCATAAAAAAATATTGCACATAAACTTTGATAATGAGTGTTGACTATTAAAACTTGAATAAATGTTAAGATTGGTTAAGAACGTACTTTCAACTTCCTTTAATAAATTATAAAATGTCTCTAACCAACTAAAAATTGTTCATCGTTATTAATATTCTTTTAAAGAATTTTGACAAAGTTGTTAATCAATTTGGCAAAGACTTAATTTCTTTTAAATAAAATTTAAATTAGTAAATTTCTAGAGCTTTTCCTTGATTTCAATTAAATATAATGATTAAATTAGTAAAAATTAGTAAAAATTTAGGGATGTTTTCAAAAATAAAAACTGATGAAAATAATTACAAATATATCAAAATTTTACAACCTAGATAGACATCTATCACTTTACTAGATAGACATAAAGAGATGTCGATCTGGGTCTATCGCAGTTTATCACAACTAAAAAGTGAAATTTTGCTATATTTATAAATAGTTTGACATTTTTCTATTTATAATAATTTTTTAAAAATTTTATAATAACTTTGACAAAATGAGTATAACTTTATTAGTATCAAACTCGTACTATTGACCTCGAGATCAAAGATTCAATTTGGACGCTAGACCGAAAATAAGTCTATGAAATTTAAAGTTTGGTTAAAACGAATTAGGGTGAAAATTGTTGTGAGGAAGTTTAGAGTAAAAATCCATTTGTTTCCTTTTTATTACATTCACGCGCCACCGTGGACCATACGACACAGTACAGCTACCACATTTAATTCTATAAATAAATAAATAAATAACGATAACAACAATAATAATTCAAATTTCATATAATTTCGATCTCTCCGCCAAATCACGTTACTTTCCTCATCTCTCTCCCAAGAATCAAAGACGTCCAATGGAATTCTATTTGACTGCTTAAAATGGCAGTTTCAAATTTCAAAATCTTCAACTGTGTTTGTTTGATTTTCAATTAGAAATGGCGTCCTCTGCTTTCAAATCCACGACGAAACGGACGCCGATCGGAGCATCGGTGCCTTCAAATGATGACTCCGCTTCCACCAATCGGAGTTCGATTCACCGCCGCTCTCGAAGTCTCAGCCGGTTTTCCCACCCTCTACCGTCATCTCCCATCGATAAGGGCTTCGGTGAGGCTTCAGCTCCCCGCGGTAGGTTTGTCAACACTTCTAGAGGCTCGGGATTCCCTGAAATCAGTCTCGATGACTTAGCGGTCGAATTCTTTGGTTCTGGTGATCGAGGGCGGTCCGCTGCGAGAAGCTCCGAGTCGGGTGGTGCTACGAATGCTGCCGTGGCTTCGAATAGACGAGGGAGGTCGGTTTCGAGACATGGTAGCGGTAAAACTAGTGGCGGAGGTAGCGAGGGCAAAGGAAGAGCTGGTTCTAGCGTTTCTGGGGGGAAAGTGGTTCCTGAAAGTAATTTGAGAAGAAGACGCTCTCTCTCGGTGGTTCGCTACCAGATTAGCGATTCAGAGGTGAATAATCCATTTCATTTTCTCTGGTTTGGTATTAGTTTGAATACTTTCCTATTTAGCTATTCTACGAATATGAATTCAGTTTTGAAGATCAGAAGAAGAATTGAATTTTTATTCCTAAAGAAGGTTCAGATTGGACAATTCTTAATTAATTCTAAGTGATTTTTAACGGAAAAAAGATAGAGTGTCCAATGTATACTGTGAATGCTTAAGTTCTAAAAATTATGTAGAAATGGTAATATTATTCAATGTATATATGTGTGAGTTTCCCTTTTGTAGAATTAGTGGTTTAACAATAACTTGTTAGAAGGGCATATTTGTTATCTAAGAATAAATGACTAAAGCAGTTCTAATTTTCTTTTGAGGAAAAATATTGTATTCATAGAAAAAATGAGAATGAGATCCAGGGTTTGCTGCTTTTGCTTTTTCGTCATGTTATAAATTTCCCTATTTCCCTGTGGATTCGAGTTGGTGCTATTGCAATTAGATGTTGTTTACCTTGTGTTTTGGGGGACATGGTGGGAAATTCTTGTACTAACCCCATGAAAATGTTCCTTCCATTCCAACACAGAGTGATCTTGATCCATCTCAGAGTTCTAGAACTCGTCTCAAAGAAAAGAGCTTTGGTGTTGGAAATAAGCAGAAGCCAATATCCCATATGGCTGATGATTCAAACCGTAGACCAACTTTGCGAAGATCTCTTAGCCAGAATGATTTTAAGTGCCATGATGGCTACTCAGTAAGCTCTTCCCCTTTTTAATTACCATCTATTGTATTCACTCACGGCTGGGGATGGGGAGGAGGATTTGCAGTATGTGGTTTCCACCCTTTTATGACCAATTCCTATTACAGAGCCATTCTTCAGTTCTAACTGATGATGAAGGAAAGGATGCTTACTTCGGTAATAGTGTAATGGAGAAGACTGTTCGATCAATTTATGCAAGAAAGGTCCATCACTCTGTGATTTATGAAAGTTGCAAACATCAAATTTGAGGTTTTTTCATCCATTACATATCTGGGTTTACATCATATTTTTCAGGCAAAGCAGGCCAATGGGGGTGTTGTTGACAATGGCTTGTATGAAGCAATGCGGAAAGAACTTAGACATGCTGTGGAAGAGATAAGGGTGGAACTTGAGCAGGTCTACTCTCCAGTAGTAAATAAATTTATTTTTAACTGACTCGTCCTAATTGTTTATCTAAATGTCATCACAACACTTTTCGAATAATACAGGAATTGGTGAACAGAAATTCATCTGTTGAAACTTTCAGTGATGACTTGCATTCAAGTGATTCTGGTGTTCGTCACCGTACATCTCCATTTACAAGAAATTATTCAACAAAACAAGAACAGGTAATGTTACATTTGTTTTTCTTGTGATTCATCTTTGATGTTTTCTATAATTAAACCAGTGTCAGATCTGTCCTCACATCAGCTGGAAGTTTCTATTGTGAGTTGTGATCTTATGGATGTTCATCTACTTTAGCTTCTCTTCCACTTATCAGTATCTTTTCTTCTCTGGCTTTCTATTATAAGATCTTATATCCCTTAATTAAATCATTATATGTTCTGGTGGTGACTAAAATTCTGTCTGCAATGACAGTCAGAGAAACGTAGAGATTCATTGGGTAAGATGGTAATGGAGGAGCAACGTGGTCAAGAACTTCCAAAGACGGTAAAAAATTTGCCTCCTGATCTGAAGAATGTTGTTGCAGAGAACTCCTCACGAACCAGAAAGGTGCTTGATTCTTGTTTACACTTTGACAAAATACTGAGGCAAGATATCTTTAAATGACTGTTCTCATTGAGGAACACGGATGCTCTGAAATCAGTTTTGATGCACTTCTGTGATGAATAACCAAAACATCTAAATAAATGGCCATCTCTTTTTATCTTAATCAATGGTGGAAAATGGCAGGCACACAAACTTAGGACACTTACAGCATCGTTTTACAATTTTAATTGTAATTTAGATTAATTGGGCTATTCACCTACTTCCACCTGAAACTAATATCCAGTCCCTCTAATAAAGAACTTTCAATCTCCTACATCATCTACTTCCTCCTTAAACTGGAACCTTGTCCCACCGGCAAATAACATTTAACCTCCTGAAATGAGTTTATTCTCTCCCTAGTGTGTAATGTTGATGTTTACTTCTGTTTTGTTTCTCAGAGGAGCAGCGATAGAAGTAGGATGTCTAAACGGTTGAGCGAGGAGGCAGAAAAATACATCGAGGATTTCATTTCCAATGTTGAAGATACAGATATTTCATCTCTTGATGGCGACAGGAGCGACACCAGTTCATCTTTAGGGGTAAAAGCAAAACCAAATTTCAAAATTCCAGCAGCCAGCAGACATGTTGTTCCTCCTGGAATGGATGGTGTCCTACTTCCGTGGTTGCAGTGGGAAACCAGTAATGATGCTACTCCTTATCCTCGAAAGAATATGTTCGAACCTCCTACAACTCCACAAACTTTTCCATGGGATGTAAATCAGGTAAAATCAAATTCACAATCCTTCTAAAAGCTAATACGCTTTGTATTGATATTTTATGTGAGCCAACCTAAGTGTAGTTGCTTAACTGGTTAAGACATATACCCTTGTCCAAAAGATTGGAGGTTCAAATCTGCATTTACACGCATCTTCAAACTCAAAAACATTGAAAGTTTCTGTCAAGCCATTTCTTATTCATAAGAACCTAAAAGGAATAGATATGGTGACGTCATTTTTTAAGAATCTAGGACACGCACGTTGGATTTATTTTGCACTCAATTTCTCTTTTTTATTTTTTATTTTATTTTAATTATTGTCATATATGTGTCTCTTTAGTCTACTTAATAAGTGCTTCGTGCATGTCTAACACATTTGCCATACTAACAAGTGTTCGATATGTGTCCAATAAGTGTTGAAGTGTCCAAGTGTCTAACACGTGTTGGACATGGACACGCTAGCCAAACTAAAGTGTCTGTGTTTCTTAAGAATCCAGTAAAGTTGGGATACTGATTATTAAGATTCTTGACCTCTAACCTTTGGAAGTTGGGATTTTTGTCTTAGGATACAAGCAATACACAAGATCTATTTAACCATTCTGGTAGCAGCCAAGGGAGTTGGAGCCCTGGAGTTACCATTGGCGTTTCTGGGAAAGTTGTTGAAGATATAGGAAGTAGATTAAAAAAACTTGGTCATTATCAGCATCAGTCTTGTATGGAATCAAGAGAATCTCGATTCGATATTGACGAATATTTAAAGCGTCCGAGCAATGAAGATTTTCTCCTAGAAAGATGGAAGCAGCAGCACAAAATCAACTGCAGTGGTCTCTTGCTTTGTAATCGTGTATTTTTATAGGTTTTTCTTCCTTCTCTTTCTCACATAAGTTTTTTTTTTTTTTTTTTTTTTGACAATACGTGAGGTGAGGGATCGAATCTCTAACCTCGAAATTAATATAGTACAAGCTTTATGCTAGTGGAGCATGTTATTTTTGGCTCTTTCTCTCTTATTAAGTTGTAAATCAATATTCTGGGTAAATTATAAAAATAGTCCTATAAGAATTTTATTATTGATGTAATTGACTCTTTTAGAGTGAAGTAGGGTTAGTTTAGATTTAAAAAGAAAAGAAAAGAAAAGAAAAGAAAAGAAAAGAAAAGAAAAGAAAAGAGAAAAAATAAAAGAAGCTGTGACTTCTGGAGGCTGCCTATTTTTAATATTCTTTCAAGAACTGTTTTCTCCAATTATTTGTGTATTATTTATAATTTTATATAGGTACAATTAAAATCAACTAACCATTTCATTTGTGTGATTATTTGATAACCATTTCATTTTTTATTTTTGCTTTTTAAAAATTAGATTTATTCCTCTTGATTCTCATGATATTTGGCATTTTTTTTTTAAGTACAAGAGTTGAATTATTATCCAAATTCCAAAAAAGAAAACTATTATTTTCTTTTTTAGATTTCAAATTTTGGCTTGGTTTTTTGAAAACATTGATAAAAAATAGTTAACAAATCAAGAAATTTGTAAGTGGAAGAAGTATTTAGAGGTTTCATTTTAAAAAACAATGAACTAAAAATCAAATAGTCATTCAACGAGATCTAAAAGTAAGTTTTGGATGTTTGGAAACAATTTGAACATTCATCTTGGATTGCATCAATGTGAGAAAATAAGTACTCTTAGGTGTTTTTTAATTTTTGTTTATCGAAAATTTGAACTACCTTTGATTATCAAATATAAAGAAAGAATTGTGTTATAATTTTTTTGCTACTTTGTAAGGGTATAAGAAATTGAATCAAAATGGATTGTTTGATTCTCACTATTATTTGAACCGAATCAATATGGTTCAATTCGATTCTCGATTTAGCTCCTAAAATAAGTTAGAGTTTCTCATTCGCTACTCATGCTCTCCCCCATCGCGATCATCCATCAACTCACATGATAATGCATCAATTCCTTACACAAATGACAACAATTTCACCCTTATTACTTTGTTGAAATTTTTGGGAGAAGAATATTTTTATTGACATGACTTTTAGCTAATTTTAATTGGAATCAAGTGCAAAATAGCTATATCACTAATATAAGGTCTAAGTTGATTAAGATATGAAAGTTAAAAGATTAAGATCCGTTTTAACCATTTAGTTTTTGATTTTTCAAAATTAAGTCCATTTTCTCTCAATTTCTTATAATGATTTGCATTTTTTTAAGTTAAAGAGTTATAGCCAAATTTGAAAAAACAAAAACAAGTTTTAAAGAAGTACTTCTGTTTAGTTTTCAAAACTTGACTTGATTTTTGAAAACAATGATAAAAAGTAGATAAAAACAAGAAATTTAGAGGTAGAAGACATATGTATAAGCTTAATTTAAATAAAAAAAACGAAGAAACTAAATAATTGTCAAACGAAGCTCAACTTAATTCAGTTATTAATTTGAAATTTTAATTCATATAATTCATAAAATTCAGGGTATACATCTAGCTTTTTCTTTAAAGAATCTATTTATATAACTTTCCCTTAAAAAATATTATAATACCAATGATTAAGAAGATTTCTAAATTATACTATAATATTATGTTATAATTTTCTAGATAGATATTTAATAATTAAAAAACAAAAGTACCACAAACACCACTCAATTGTAAGTTTGGTTATATATATTTTATGAGAACAAAAGATATAGAATTTGAACCTAAGATCTCATATCAAAACCTTATAAGGCACCAAATCTTAATTAAGCTATAATATTCTAATAAAATAAAATAAAAATTAAAGATAAACTCAATATTTTTTTCAACTTGCTTCTTCAAAAGTACAACATGTTGGGTATAAAAATGCAAAGAGAAAAAAAAAAAAAAAGAAAAAGAAAAAAAAAAGCATCAAAGCCATGAATAGGAACCATTGTACAACATAATATGTTTTGGGACCCACCATATCCATAATTTAAAATAGTTTTGTTGGAAAATTTGAAAGGTATTCCTTTAATCCCTCTTAGAATAATAAAGCAAAACTTAGCCAAACAGCCACAAGCCAATAAGCCAATACATAGAACACAAATTTAAACTCTTTAATTTTACTTGCAAAACCAACAAAAGAGATAATATATATACATTATTTTAGGATAATTCATCACAAATATATAATGAGTTGGATCATGGTGGGGGGCTTTTGGATTTTGGAACCCTAGAATATAAAAATTTGATGGTGACAAATAAATTGTGAATCAATATACTTTTCATGGAAGTATAATTATAAATATTTTAAAAATATCTGACATAAAATTTAAAAGTAATGACAACTAGTTAACGAACAATATCTTTAAAGTTTACTAGTTTTGGTTGTTCCACTTTTAGAAGATGAATAAAAGTGGATGTGCTTGTGTGATTCAAAAGGATTATTTTTCTTGTACATAAATTGACCAAATGTTATTATTGAAGTAAATTTAAGAATAAATGCAAATAAGCAAGTTAGATATATATATATGATACTAATACCTTTGTTTTAAACCTTTTGAGTCTATCAAATTTGGTTTAATTAAGGTGTTGCTCATCACTTTTGTTGTCATGGTTAGTTCTCCTAATACAAGGACGGTTAAATTCAAACACATGAAAAATGGATTAAAAAAATTAGTTCAATTAAGATGTTGTTCAATTTTTTGATTAACAATAGTTGACGATGTATAAAAATAATATAAAATTTTATGAACTAACAAAAATTACATACTTAGAATTTAAATTTGAACGATTATTTAATATAAAAAAATGAACCAAAATATTTACAAATATAACAAAATTTTATATAGTTTATCGCGGTCTATAATGACATAGAGATACAGATAGTAGTTTATCGTGGTCTATCGTAGATAAACGACGATATTTTGCTATTAGTTATAAATATTTTTAGCAATTTTGTCATTTAAAATAATTTTCCTTAATTGACAATGATAAAAGCTCCTTAGTTTCTCTCCCTCATTTATTCTTCTTATAAAAAAAATTAAAATTAAAAAATTAAAAAGCAACAAATTATAAGAAATTAAAATTAAAAAATTAAAAAGCAACAAATGAAACAGAACTAAACTTCCTAAGGAATCAATATTTGTTTTTTAGGCTGATTCTCCATAAGGGGTTTTTTTTTTCTCTCTACCCTAATTTGGGTTGTTAGTTTCATATATTATTTGAAATTTTTATTAATTAATTGTGAATTTTTCTTATTAAACTTAATACATTATTCTTCTGAAACATCTGTCTTCTGATTTTTTTTTTCTTTTTTCAATTAATAAAAGGCGAATCTTTTTAATGAACGAAAATGGAGTTTATATTAAATTTTTAATTAAAACAATATCAAATCAATGATTAGACCCAAACTCACTATAATTTAGTATGTTTAAGACCCCAAACAGGAATGGGGCCATGAATTAATATTAGGGGCAAAGAAAAAGAGGCGAAAACAATATACTTTTTGATTCGACAATCTTTAATATTAAAGTTTTAATCGATTATTAAATGGTGTTACAGAGCATATGTTATATTTTATATCCTATGGTCTCAAGGCTCGGTTAATTATAATAGAGAAATATTATGGAGATCATTTTGAATGGCCTCAAATTCACCAATCATAAAAAAGGGTATTATTATTTGTTAAGTTCTCCACTCGAAAAGATCGAATCTTGGACCTTAGCCCCTCTCCAAGTTGTTGGAATAATAAACAAAATTTAATGAAGATAAAGTTTTGAAGCTTATATTATGTTAGACGTCCTTACTATGTTTGTCGAAAAATACAACTTATGCCCACTTAATGGATAAGGCTCTAACGTCTTGCATGTTAGGTAGGAGTGGAACATAGGGATGGAAATGATAACAAAAAGCTTATAATATCATTTTGAATTTTGGACTGGTTTAATTGTGTCATTTTAACAAGGTGTTTTGATCCAACTTAAATTCATTAATATTTATTGTTAAGATTTACATATTTATCAAACAATGTTGTCTTACAACTTTGTACTTCAAACGACGCTGACTTCATAACTTTAATATATTAATTTCATACTTTAAAACTCAACTAAATATGAAATGTTTCCATATTTTTTGTGCTCTTGAGTTTGTTTAATTTAATCTTTACGCTTGTCAGTTTTAATAAAACATAATTTTCATCTGTCAAAAGTTGATAAAAGTTATTGTGGGAATATATTTTCTACCATTGAATTTGAAAATCAATTTGGTAGTTCCATTAACAAATAAATGTTTGCCTTGGTCTATAAATGGAAATCATAAGAGAAAAGTTTTGTTGCATGTAAAGCAAAAGGAGAAGGCTACAGGTGTCTATTTTTGGTGCTTTTCATCAAAAACCAAACCATACACAAGTTCTTCCACAATAATAAAAATGCCAATGGATAATAAAAGTTCGTAAAGACAAAATTTTGACTTAAAGAAAAAAGAGAATAGGTTAGTTTTGTGTGTCGAATAATAACAACAAAAGAGAATAATGGCATGTTTGGAATACATTTTCAAGTGTTTAATTTAGAAAATAAGTCATTTTGAAAAAAATTAAAGTATTTGACAGTCACTCAAAATAGATTTTAGAGTCTATTTTAAACAAATCTTATCAAGAGAGTTTAAATAAAGACGAATTTTTTGAAAAACACTTTTTTTTTTAAGTCAATCCAAACAGGTTCTAAGTTGGGTAGAGACTTATGCAAGATGTAGAAAAGGGCTTAGAAAATATAAATAAGTAAACTAATTTAGAGAGACACACGTCTGAAGATATTAAAAGAATAATAATAAAATAAAATAGTAAAAATTATGTTTTCTTAATAAAAAAAAAAAATAGTAAAAATTATGTTTTCTTAATAAAAAAAAAAAATAGTAAAAATTATGTTTTCTTAATAAAAAAAAAAAATAGTAAAAATTATGTTTTCTTAATAAAAAAAAAAAATAGTAAAAATTATGTTTTCTTAATAAAAAAAAAAAATAGTAAAAATTATGTTTTCTTAATAAAAAAAAAAAATAGTAAAAATTATGTTTTCTTAATAAAAAAAAAAAAAAAAAAAACTGATTTGATAGAGAGATCGAACCATGGTAAAAGAAAAAGATTATTTTTTTTTTCTCGAGTGAGATAGAAATGGACTTTTATATGAGATATTTTTAAATATAACAACATAAGCTAAAATATTTAGAAATATAGTAAAATATCGTATTTATTATTAATAGACAATTTATCAAGTATAAGTGATAGATCTGGACAGATGTCTATCAATATCTATTGTTATCTATCAATAATAAATAATGACATTTACTATATTTATAAATATTTTCAATAATTTTGATATTTAAAATAATTATCCTTAAGACATAATTAAAAATATTTCATCATTTTCTACTAAGTGCCAATAAAATAGAAACAAAATTAATAGTGGTAAAAGCATTATTATTATTATTTCTTTCTACAAAAGTTCAGTTTGGAATGAGAGAAAATGATTTTAGTAAAATCTTAACTTATTGTTTAGAGCCTTTATTGTTTGAGGGTTATAACGACTCGACTTCCTAGGACTTCAACTAAGTCGTCACTATATGCATGCATATATTTAAAATGCCTCCTTTTCATAATTTTACAAAAAAATCAAAATAACTTTTTTATTAAAATAAATATCTTTTGCAAAATTCAAATAACTGAAAATCTTTGATTGGGTACCCCTTGTACCATTTTAATAAAATAGAAAAACTCAAATAAATCATATGGCCGTGAGAATTTTAAAAGAAAAAAAAAAGTTCTGAATCCAAATAACATAACCAAAATTATGAAATCTCTTGTGGGGAAGTATCTGACTACTCCCAATGGCAAGATCAAAGTTTTCTTTCATTATTCACCGAGGTGTCATTTCCTTTACCTGAAAAACATAACATAAAAATGAATACAAAATACTCAGTAAGTGACCTACTACTGGGTCTACTAGGTGAGGTTGTTATCATGCGTACTCGTGTACCCAACATAAGCATAGGCATAGGCATAAGTAGCAAACCCGAAGGCACGTAGGGATCCTGAAAGTCACAGTCATAAATATAAACATAAATGGTGATCCCAAGGGACACCTGTCGTAATCATGATCATAATCAATGTACCCAAAGGTACACGTCAATAGGGGTACAGGGCATGGGCATGATAAATAGGATAATAATCACCGTAACATAACAGTCATCACGAACATAATCAACCATCACTATCATAATCAACTCGAGTTTCCAGTCCATGAACACAATAATCATAACTAGCCAATGTAATAATCCAGTCCATACAGTCAATAAGTAACCATGATACAGTATCAGCATAGGACTTAGTAGTAAGTCTAGGATACGCCTAAAAACGACCAAAGCCAAAGCCAACAAAAACACCCAATTCTAGATTCCCAGCCACTAGCTCCTCCAATCTCAACCTTTCCCAAAACCCTCTCGAAAACGGATCTAAGAACCAACATAAGGGTATCACGGACTACACCAAGAAAATAGACGCAAAAGAAATAACAAGTGGACCAAATCGCTTACCCCAAAGTGCAACGGTCGCAGTCATCTTCCATACTTCAAACAATGGGTCCAACCAATGACAGCTTGCTTCCGATTTCAAAATCAAGCTTGAATCTAAAACCCAAACTCAATGAGTAATAATAATTAAAACAAACACCCATGGTATTTACGAAATTACAAGAAAATACTTAACAAAACCATCATGGTCTAACCAAATCTTGAAATCCCAGCATATCCCACGAAAATGGATGATGTCGGCTAAGTTGAACGGAGAGAGCAGTTGGTGGTGGTTTGCAGATCAAAACCCAATGGAATCCAAGATTGGCTTAAATATATATATATATATATACTTGCTTTAAATTCTCTTTCCTTTTCTTTTTTCCAAAACATATGCAACTTATTTAATTTAATATTCCTCAACCTGTCAAATCAAATATTTTTCAATCACCACTTAATAATTTATTTAACCAAAATATCTCTGACAAATCAATTCCCCAACTTAAATTCAATTCTTTTATCACGATTATTTTAAATTGAAATATTTTCTCAACATAATCTAATTAAACCTTAAAATTCAAACAACTAACCAAATAATTCAAGATAATTAAAAAAAAATTACTTGAAAATTTGGGACGTCACAAGAGTCACTTTTTAAATTATAACTAACATGTAAAAGTACATTTGGCCAACGTTCTTAATTATTTAAATAAATATATTATAAAAATATTCTTCTATATTAATATATATTTTTAAATTCTAATAGGTTTAAATTTTTAGAACTATTATTTTTTAAAAAAGATTATTAAATAATGGAATAAAATTCAAATCATATAAAATTTTAAAAATATATATTATAATAAATTATGAATAAATTATCAATGTAAAAACAATTATATTAATAAACCTACTTTAGTTTCATATAATTAAGTAGTATTAATACTCAACTAATTTTTTTTTAATTTAAAATTAAAATTTACCAATCACTAATTTAGTTCTACCTGATCTTTTAAGAAGAAGTGGCAATTCCAATCCAAATTAAACCTATATATATATATACATATTATGACAGCAACTAAATAGAAATTTTTTTTTTTTATTAGATAATAGTTATGAAAACACCCGTTTCTTCTGTTTGTTTGTGATCTTAAGGAAAAGAAATATATATATATCATTACTTCGATTTTACTGTTTTACCAAATCGGACGATGCAGGCCATACTACTTTATATCTAAAATAAAATAAAATAACAATAATAATAATAATTTTTTTTTAAAGAAAAAGGATTGGGTAATAAAAAAGTGATATTATAATTTACACCGTAAGCATAAACCCATCTTTAGTTCCATCATATACCCATCATTTAGTCAAGTTACATAAAACTTACATTGTAAAGAGAATAATATAACAATAAAATAATTCCTTTTTTAAAAAAAATAAAAGAAATTCTATTTTCTTTAATCTAAATACTCTAATTAGATACCTTTGAAGATAACTCCAACTAATAAATATACACACATTACCAATTCTGGGTGCAAAATATCTCATTTTTACTGATAGACCCCAAAAAAAAAGAAAAAAAAAAAAGAAGAAAAAAACTCACTTTCTCAAATAGTTTTAAATGTCCTCATTTTTACTAAGCCTTTTTTTTTTTTTAAATTGCTATTATTCAAATTTGCCCTTTTTAATAGTATAATTCAAACCATATAGCAATTGTGAGATTGTAACATTAGAATCCACCCAAAAAATGTATCTAGTTATACCATAGATGTTTAGAATTTAGATTATATGATTCTTGTTGTTTTATTTGTGTATACAGGTGTAGTCTCTTTTTAATTAAGAACTACCATAAAAATGACACAAAGTTTATATAGAATGAGCCACCAAAATAAATTCTGAACTAAATGAATAACCTGTCAAATTTTATACCAAATAATTTATATAAATGAAACCAAATAAATATCCCCATCATTTAAACCCGAACATGATTTCAAATCAACATTTCGGTATGAAATAAGGTTAAAAAAAAAAAAACTCCAATATTTACAGAGAGATAAAAATAAAATTTAAAAAAAAAAAAAAGAAAAAAAAAAGAAAAAAAAAAAAAGAAAAAAGGAAGACGATTCTACGAAATGTGATTGAAAAAAGGGACACGGTAATAATTTGATTAAAACCTGAACCCTAACAAAGCCCTCTCTATACACAATTCTCTTATAAACCTCCCAGAACGGAATCGAACCGAACTATGGAAACGGGCTCATTATTGGCAAAAACCGAGACTGAGCGCCGCCTTGACATCAAGCCTCCAAGCGAACCCACCGCTGTCCATCCTCCAGGCATCACACGGCGCCGTCAACGAGCTTCTATCCTTCCCCCACCGACTTCGGTACTGAACCTTAACTCTAGAAGTGAAGGCCGGCCACCACTCCTCCGCCGTCTCTTTCATCTCCAACCAAACCCTCACCGCATCCCCAGCGGTACCTCCCACCATCTCCCTATACGCCTCGTTCGTCCACGTCACCTTCCCTCCACCGTCTGATATAAACCCAGGACACGTGTCCCTCTCCAGATTCCTCCTCCTCTCCTCATCCGTACATCCCAACTCCTCCCCTTCCCCCCACGTGATCTCCGCCACGCGCTCCACTGTCACCGACGAAGCCACCATCCTCACCGCCTGCGGCACCGGCACCGCCACCGTCGACATCTCCGTCCGATCCTCTTTCACCCCCTCGAAACTCAGCCAAACCGGCGCGGCTTTTCCTTCTCTCTTCACACAATCCGGCATCTCCGGCAAAAGCGGCAACGTCGTCACCACCGAAGAACCCAAAGCGCCGTCGTTTGACACACTCTTCTTCCGCCGATTATTGCACCTCTTACTTCCGGTATCCCTACCGCACCTCTTTTTCCCTCTACCGATTCTTCCAGTCACCTCGGGTTTCTCCGGCGCGGAATCAGCAGCAGAGGTAGATCCGGACGAAACCGCTGGCTTAGGCGCAATGGGGCGAAACCTGAGCATTATACGGTCGACTTTCGACATGTCGTGTGAAGGGCCGACATATCGAGCGATGCAGCAACCACCTCTTCCATTACCGTCCATTATGGAAAGGAACAAACGGTGTAGATTGAAAGTTCGTAATTGGCAGCAGAAATGTTGTGATTGAAGTGAGGGAAAATGGCGAAGAGAGAGCGGAGATTTATAACAAGCGGCGATTGGGACACGTAATTGTACAGACACGTTGAAAGCACAGCTTCGAACAGCGCAGCTTGCGATTGGGCGAGAAAACAAGAAACGTGGCGTTTTTTTACATTTTTTCTTTTTTTCCTTTTTCTTTTCTTTTTTTTTTTTTGAATGAGTGGGCCCATCGGAAGTTGGATTGTGATTGGGCCCCACCTATGGACCATTCAGAGATGGAGAAGTGTTGGGTATAGAAGCCGAAAGCCACCCACGTATCCCCCCTCTCTCACCTATGCTCTAATCTTTCTTCGTTTTTGTTTCCATTTTTAATTTCCTTTTTTTTACATTTCTTCTTTCTTTTTTCCTTAATTAAAATCTATTATGTTTTCAAATTTGAAAAGTTAGCTACTTGAGTTTAGATTTTCATATTGTTTTGAAAACTTCCATAATTCATTTGATATTACTTATAATTGCATGAAAATTTTCTATTTTAAATTGTGATTCACTCCAAAATTTAATATTATGTCATTTAATATTTTATATGGTTGTTTCTTTTTATTTTATATCAAAACATATCATTTAAATCAGATAATTTTGCACGATTAATTGGCTTGTAAATTCATGAGGTTGATAATGATGTTAAATTTATCGTCATTTACCTTCCTTTTCATGTCTATATTTTATTTGGAGATTTTTTCTTTTGGTTCAAATTTATCTCTCCCTTTTAAATTGGTTGAGTTTTGGGATTAATCATCTATTTTTTTCTGATGAAAATAAATATTTTATTTATTGAATTATATATATGGCAAATCATAAGGTTAGAGCGAGATCGAACTTTGAGGAAATAAATAAATGAAAAGTTAAGCATATGTTTGGAAAAAGTTATAAGATAATGGTTTAATATAACTTATTTGGAATGAAATATTTGTGATAGTTGTAATTGAAAATCTTTGTGGAGTTGTTAAACAAAATATATATAATAGTTTCATTGATTTCATCTTTATTAATTAACTAAGTAGTCAAATTTGAACATTTTAAAATCTTGACTATGTAAAGTTTCATTTGTTTTTTAAAGTAAGAATAAAATTTGAAATCAAGTGAAATATTTGTTGTCTATATGAATATTTTCAAGCAATCAACCAATAATAATGAATAATAATGAATCCTTTGGGCTAGCCATGCCAAGAACTTCAAACTCTCCATCTCGATGATTATGGTACCACTCATATCCAATTTAGTTCTATCTTATTCCACCTTCAAAATCAGAAATTATCCTACAATGAAAAGTCTTTTTTACCATCATTTCACATTCCCTTTAAAACCTAACATATCAAAGCCTCCGTTTGTTTTCTTACGCGTTTTCATCAACCATTATCTAAGTTATACAAATAAATTTGAAGATTATGAATATAGTTCCTTAACTTTAATAGAAGCTTGGAAGCTTGCGGACTTACTACTTTATAAAAAATATGACATAAACCAAGCACACACATCTACTAAACATAGCTTTATAAGATCAGTCTTCAAAATTTTGAAATATTTTATATTGAAAGGGGGTTGGTATTGAGTTTCAAAATCTAGTGAAGCAAAAAAGTCTTAGATCTAATGTCTATGAAGTATGAAGCAAAGACATTAATAATTTAGAAATAATGAATTATAAATTTAGTTTTAATATAAATGGTGATCTCAAAAATCGAGGGGATGAGGTGTACATTTTGGGGAAGGGAGGTAAGGTGGTTTAACGCGTGGGCCAATAGGAAGCAGATAGAAACGAGGCCCGAGAGATTTGAGATTTCCATAAATAACAGCAAATCAGATTTTGCCAAATGGACGGTCAGATGGCACTTTCCCATCTTCCTTTCATATGTTTTGATGTGATGGCTTTAGATCAGATTGATTGGTTCCCCATAGAATAAAATAATAAAAATTTAAAAATCACTCCTAGTCTTGGTTTATGTTTCACTATCCCCTCTGATTGGATCAAATGGAAAATGCAAACTACCCAAACTACCCCTCTATTTCCACTGTGTACATGTATATTTGTTATAGCTCAATGACCGAATTTGGACTGAAATTGGCAAACTTTCCTAAAATTTAATTTAATTATTCTCTTTTGTGATTTTATTCCATTTGGTCATGTCCAAAACAAAATTCTGATTTTAAATGAATACGAAAACATATATTATATTATTGCTAACACTTTAATTAAAACTTCGAAGTTCTATTAAGGTAGGATCTAAAACTAGTACTATAAGTATAAACTTAACGGTAATTAACATGTATAATGTCTCTTGAGAGAGAAAGTTTAAATTTCCTATCTCACTTATCTTTGACAAAAATATTTAGTCGATACTATTTGCTAATTATTTTTATAAATTGCTCATTTTAAAAATTAGTCAACTGACTTTCTTTTATTTATTATTAAATTTCTTTTTTTTTTTTTTCCTGAATTTTTAATTCATTTTTATATATATAGATAGATAATTCATTGTGAAATTCTAGACTAAAATGGTAGGTCAATCTTAGCTGGATTCCTTCTTTAAAAAATATTATTATTATTATGTAGTTCTATATTATTTGTTCCCTTCGCAGCCTGGATGAGCATGGAAAATTCTAGCAACTTTATCCTATAAGATTTTGAAATTTTAATTTAAAATAATTTCGTATTTTAAACTTAAATGAGATTTTTGCATCATAATTAAGACATTTATATATTATAAATTACACAGTAAAGCAACTTTTGGGAAATTACAAAATTGATTTTTTTTTTTAATAAAATAGGATAAACATTTAGGATAATTATAGAGGTATTATCTAATGATTTATTATTCTCATATTGGAAAAAATCCTATAAATTAAATTACTAAGCAAACCATTGGCACAATCATATAGTATGATATTCTTAAAATAAAAGTAGTTTATGCATATATCAATATTTAACTTCTTTTTTATTTTAATTTTAAGATTGCAAATATGAGGATTGAACCATCAACTTAATACATATTTTAATATGTGTCTTATCAATTGAATTATGTTTAAATAGACTAACGTTTAATTTAGTTTCCAAATAGTTAACTAAAGCACAAAATAATAATATTATGTGCTATCTAGGTGAAATTTATAATATATAAATGTCTTAATTATGATGCAAAAATCTCATTTAAGTTTAAAATACGAAATTATTTTAAATTAAAATTTCAAAATCTTATAGGATAAAGTTGCTAAAATTTTCCATGCTCATCCAGGCTGCGAAGGGAACAAATAATATAGAACTACATAATAATAATAATATTTTTTAAAGAAGGAATCCAGCTAAGATTGACCTACCATTTTAGTCTAGAATTTCACAATGAATTATCTATCTATATATATAAAAATGAATTAAAAATTCAGGAAAAAAAAAAAAAGGTAGGAACCAGTTTGGTTTAAGAGATGATGTTCTAGAAGCTTATCTGATGGCCTAATAGTTAACATTCTATTATTAATTCAAATTAAACCAACCTTTTTGGTCGACGTATGCTTGAAAAATTATGGAAGGATTCAAAATGGTCCATCAAATGGGATATAAGGATGTTGTCATCCATTCTAACTCTTTAATCAATATAAATATAAATATGATTAAAGAAATCAACGATATCATGGACAAGACTCATTCTATAAATATGTTTATCTTAACGATTTCTTCACATTTCTTTTAATCATATTTGTACGAGATCAAAGTGTCATGGCACATGAGCTAGCTAGAAAGGGCATATTTAGACATTTTTCTCTATGAGATCAATGTGTTTCCTACCTAAACGTAAATTTCTTTAATGTAACTAACTTGACGTTACACTAAAGTAATGATCTTTCCATTATTTTTAAAAAATGTACTTATTTGTCTATGTATATTTTTACCATAGATTTCACTTTTTAAAGAAGATTTTAACTCCAAGATTTACATTTTTTTCTTTTTAAGTTTTGTATTTTGAAAAATAACTTTAATAAATAGATAAAGAAAGTGAAAATATTATTTGTAATAATAATGTAAAACTTATTTTAAAAAACTAGAAACAAAACCCAAAACTATCTTATTAATGCCCTTGAAGGTTTTTGCATTAATTTTTTTTTTTTTTTTGGATAATGGGCAGCAATTATTGATCACTCAAACACATCAGACGACCAATGGAATTTTGCCATGTCTAATACATCAATAATTTAAGTGATGAAATTGTCTTGATAGAAATTTTCCTTCTTTTTCAGCTTCCATAATTGAAGGTTAATTAATTGACTAATGAAGCTATTTCTTTTTATGGATTTTTATGGAGTATTAAGAGAGAAGAATCGAACTTTCAGCTTCAAAGAAAAAATAAGTATATGTTAAATATTGTTGGAATGATGATAGATCGAACTACCAACCTTTAAAATTATTTTTTTATAAATAATGAAGGAAAATAGACTTATATACACTATGCCGATTAATTTTAAATAGGTTACTTTTGAGTATAACCTAAGGTATACTTTCCTCTTTAAAAAAAAAAAGTTAAAATATAACGTGAAATAAGTCAAATTTTAATTTTTACTTCTATATATTGTTGAAGTAAAAATATAAAAAAAAAAAATGATGTGATTTTAGTGCAAAATACAATATTTCTTCCTTTATTTGTAATTAACTTAAAAGTGACCATTTTTTTTCTCTAAATAATAATAATAATAATAATTGGCACCTGACATGTGTTAGCTAATTTGTAATTAACTTAAAAGTGACCATTAACTATAGTGACCAAGAGGTAAGTGATTCGAATCCCTCACTCCCTATTGTACTAAAAAGAAAAAATTTATATCTAAGTTCTTTACTTAGTTTGTTTAATTTTAGTCTCTTTACTTTCAAATGTTTAGTTTGTTTAATTTTAGTTTCTTTACTTTCAAATATTTAATTTTAGTTCATGCATTTTTAATAAATCTTAAATTTATTTTTTCAAAAGTTAATTTTTATCGAAATTGACTAAATAATAATAATAATAATAATTTTCATGTAATGAAATATAATATGTGAATACGTTTTCAAGATTTATAATGAATGCTAACAAATAACAATTTTTTTTTTCTTTTGAAAAATCAACAATAACCAAGTAGTAGAGACTAAATTTAAAATTTTTTGAAAATATATAGACGAAAATTAGACATTTAAAAATACATAAATTAAAATTGAGGAAATTTCAAAATGTATTCTAAATTCAAATGTAATATATTACTTTTTGAATATGTGTATAAAAATTATAAATGGCCCCCATAAAATTTAATCAAACTCTAACCTGTTTAAACTCAAAATTAATATAGTTAATTCAACCGATAAAACATTAATTATCATGTTGGTTTAATCACTCATTCCTATAATTATTAAACTAAAAAAATTAAAATTTATACATTGCCCAACAATTTGAGTTGTATAAAGTGAGTTTAGAATAACTTTTGAAAAAAATATATGAAAATAAAATTAATTTTTTATAAGCACTCTTGAAAACATTAATAAACATTAATAATTTAAGGTGTGTTTAATATAATTTCTTTGAACGGTTTTAGATGATAACAAAAGAAATATTGAAAAGAACTTTTTTTTTTTTTTTCATCTTAAAAAACTAGATTTATTTAAATTTTATTTTAGAAAAAACACCTCATAGATAGATTATCTAAATAATGACATTAAAAAGTTAAATTTCAAAATATGTAATAAGTGGAACATGGTTCAACAAAACTAGGGGCTTAAACAAGGTAGGTATTCCAAGCCGCACATTGGGTTCTTTCAATAATTTATTTATTTATTTATTTTTCATCTATAATAAATAAATATTTTTTTAGTTTAACGAAGGTCTCAACGTGTCAGATGCTATTTGGTAATTATTTTGTTTGCTATTTTTGGTTTTTCAAAATTAAACCTATTTTCTAACATTTTCTTAATTTGCATATTTAATGAGTAAAAAGTTGAGTTCTTAGCCAAATTCTAGAGAAAAAAACAAATTTTTTAAAAACTACTTTTTTTCGTTTTAAAAAATTTAGCTTGATTTTTTAAATACCATTGGTAAAAGGTAAATAAGAAAAAAGAAGTAATTTAGAGGTGGGAAGAGTGTTTCTAGACTTTATTTTCAAAAACTAAAATCCAAATAGTTATTGAATGGTTACCAAATGGAGCCTTATCTTTTGATTAGAGATGTATGCTTAGACCAATTTGACAATACTAAATTAACAATAAATTAATAATAATCAATGATCAATAGAGACTTAGCTGTTTAATTAATAACTATCAATCTAGCACTAAGCCACAATAAAATATGGGCACATTTGTGAAATTTGAAATAAAATTTTAGTGCTTTCTTTTTGTGGAAGGGTGACATAATTATAAAAAGGTGATAAGATACCCAACTTAATTAGAAAGTGATAAAGGCTTCCCTAACTTTACCCTTAAATCAATGTCACACCATCTTTTCATAGTACTACAAATTTAATAAACATTTTATTACTACAGAAAATGCTCTTTTCGAAGCTGAAATTGTTGTACGTAAAAAGCACCAAAGGGAATGGTTTTATTTTGCATATTAAATAAATTTATTAAAAGTTAATTTAATATGTAATATATAATTAGAACGATAATAATGCGATCTATAGAAAAGAGTAATACTTTAAGTATATAGTTTATTCAATTACATAGAAAAATATTTTTAAAAAGAAAAAAAGTTTGTCGTGTGTTAAATTATAGTTAAACTATTGAGTGTGTTCACAAAGATGCACCAAAATATATATATATTTTAAATGGCATATTAAGATTCTTTTAATTAGAATCTTTAAAAGTTAAAATGTTGTTTTTAAAAATTTATCTTTCATTTTAAATTTAGACTAGAAGTTTTTAACTCATTATTAGACACAATTAAAAATGAGAATTATTTTGTTTTTCCATTTTATGAGCAATTATTAAATTGGATGAACTCTTATCGATCGTGTGTTTATGACACTCAGTTTAAATGGCCAAAACTATAAATTGTTAAAAGACATCACATGAGTAATACGTCACATGTTTGTTCGTATAACGAGACTTCATAAAAGTATGTTCCTACATAAACTATGTTATCTCAATTTCATAATAGTTGTACGTATTTGTGTTTCATGACAACTACCTTAACTTGTACTATATAAAATATTCTTCACTTGAACTTAATCGTAAAAGTTGTATCCATCTCAGTGAGTTATTCAATATAATATTCTTACCGATAAAATAAAGGAATTTAGCATCTTTTTTAATAATAATAATAATAATAATAATAATAATAATAATAATAATAATAATAATAGCTTTATTTCCTCATTTGCTATTAATCATACCCAACTAGAAAACTAAAGTCACTTTGATGAGCGCCAACCAAATGTGAATAGAATCTTTTAAGCATTTTACCTATTTGTAGTTTATGAAAGGACCAACCATGAAATTGTTGTATTCAAACCATTTTTTTTAATACTCAACTTATTATTATTATTATTATTTATTACTATTAAATATTAAGGAATTGCTACTCGCACAAGCTACTTTATATTTTAAATAATAATATGATTGTCAAACAACCAAAATCTTAAACTATATATTATGAAACAAGCATGAAGCCTTTAACTTTGTAATATAAAATAAAGAACCTTAAAACATATGCTAAGAATAATGCCACATTAGGCCAAAAGTGGCATACCATTATAAGAAAAGTGGCCACTAAACCATATAATTTATCCCTAAAATACTCTATTTTTTTCTTTCTTTTTTATTTTTTGGTTATTTTATTGAATAAATGTGAAGAAAAAAGAAATGCCCCATCGAACTCGATTCACCATGCATGATTTGGAGTACGGCTGTCGGACAACCCACGTGATAGTCGCAACATGAACCAACAAAAATTCGCCACGTGGTAGGAAGAAAAAAAAAAACAGAAAACAGAGAAATATCCATTCGTTTTACTAAGAGTGCAAAAGAAGTATGTCTCTGAATAATTTTATCTCCGGAAGAGGAAATGGGTATTTGCCACGTGTCCATTAGGGGTACAGGTCCCACGATTGAAGGGATTCTAAGTCCAAATTAATTAATTAGAGAATTTTCAATACAATTCTTATAGATTTTGTTTGCCAACTATTTGATTTTTTATTTTTTATTTTTAAAAATTAAGTTTATAGAAATTATTTTTATCTTCAAATTTTTTTATTTATCATTTACTTTTACCAAAAATTTAAAAAAAAAAAGCCAAAATTTGAAAACTAAAAAAAAAAACTTTTAAAAGTTAGTTCATGTTCTTTAAATTTGACTAAGAATTTAATCATTGTACTTAAGAAATATGCAAATCATTATAAGAAATATTGAGCTAATAAACCTAATTTTCAAAAATCAAAAACAAAAAATGAAATTGTTACCAAACAGGACCTCGGGTTTTAGGCCCTGAGTTTTGTTTCAATTTAGTTATTAAATTTTAAAATATCATAATTTTACATTTGAGTTCGAGATCTAAGTTTTGTTTCCATTTCATTCCTAGGTCTCGAGATTCATACTTTTAACCTCGAACTTTTCATTAAATACTCTCTTTCATCTTTGATGTCAATGTTTGTTAACTAATTTAAAAGAAGGATAATAAATTAAGTTTCACTATTTCAGATCACTATTAAAATTAAATTTAAAAATTCACTTCATAATTATTTTAAATTAATTTATACATATTAACTCTAATGATCGAAAATGGGCATTATTTAATGAAAAATCGAGTCAACACTATAAATCTTGAAAATTAGGGGTGCAAACTATTTTTGTTTTGGTAGGAAATAAATTGTAGCAAAAAAATAAAAGAGAGAATGAGTGAAAAATAGTAACAATATCAAATAGGGTTTTCAAATAATATTTACCATATTTAATTTAATTGTAGGTTATAAATAGTTGTAAACACTACTATTACATTAGAGTGGACTATAATAATCTGGTTGGTTTTCCAAACATCTCTAAAGAACTAAATTGTGTAAAATTTTCAAACATAAAACCAAATGAAAGAAAAATCTAAAACTTAGGAACTAAAATTTATTATTAATAAAACATTTATGAAGACAAAATTTAAAAGATAAATAGTAAATAAAGGGACCGCGTAGTTGTATAGTACTAGAAAATTTCCCAAATTAATGGGTTTTGGTCTGAGTTAGGTTCCTGTCTGAGGCTAAGTCAGAAAAGAGAGACCAATGGAATAAGAAGAGATGAGAGAGAAAGGCTCTCTTTGGAAGTTGCAAGCCTGTCTAGGAATGGAGAGAATCTAATTGTCCTCCTTTATTTTTTATTTAACGGAGATTTAAGGAAAAAAATAAAGTTTCTACTTTATTTCACATATTTATTACTTTAGTTTTTTTTTTTAATACTTTATTTATATATATATATACAGACTAAAATAGACATTTTGAAAATCAAAAAATTAGGATAAATATTTTGAAAATGGATAGATAAAAATAAATCAAAATTGAAAATATAAGTAAGTGAAGAATTTTTTTAGTTCTTAGAAACTTCATATATATATATATATAGATTTTTGTTTAATTTTGCAATTTAATTGGAATAAGGCAGGGGTGGGGGAGATGATTTTATAAAATTGATTCAAGATCATGATGGATAAACTCAATTTGAAAGTCTTAAAATGGGCATATACTAATCATGAAAGCTACTTTCTTTTCCAAGTAGGGTGTCCTAGTAAGCATGTGCTGTCAAAAGAATCAATAAAGAGGATGCTATAATTCAAAATTTTTGCTACATACATGTTTTAATTCCTAATATTGAGATCTCTTTTCTATTTAATTTTAATTAAAAAGTTTTAATTTAATTTGTTAGGTCATGTGTTAGCATTTTTCAATTTCATCCTCTCATCATTAGTCAATATATTATAATTAGTTTAATTTTCTAATTTTTGGTCTTGTCGGATTTAATTGTAAAAATGAGTTCGTCAAAGTTGATCATTGGAGTTGGTCATCAGAATTGTTCGTTGGTGGTGATCATTAGAATTGTCACCAAACACACCGAAGATGATTGCTTGTAGTTTTGTCGGAATTGGTCACTAAAAGGTAGCGGTAGTTGGTAGTAACCATGGTGGAAATGAAGTAGATGATTAGTGAGTGTATGTAGATAATTCTATGTAATATACAAATTAAGGAGATATTAACCATTAAACACTCAAAAATAACTTTTTCAAAAAGTTGATTTCAAGTGTATCTCTCAAATAGATTTATTCCAAAAATTCATTTTTCTAAACGTCATTTTGAGTGATTTTTTTTCCGTATGCCGGGGAGAGTGTCTCACCTTTCTACATTCATTCTTAGAAAAATTTCTGAGATGCGGTACTAATTAGCAAGTATCTGGTATATGAAGATATTTATACTTCTTTCCACATACGGAAGGTTGCAAAATACTCCAAATTTTTTATTATTGAAACATTAAACCAAACATATCTTAAGATTTCATCATTTAAATTTATGCAAATTCATTAACAATGTCATGGAAACTATAATATGAACTTAGATACATTTTAGCTACAAATTGAAATGTAACTAAAGAATAATAATTGATATAGTTTATGTTATTATTATTAAAAATGCAACTATAAAATATAAGAAGAAATAATGTGAAGAAAAAACATTAATTTGATATGTGTGTTAGGAGTTATTGAATTTCATAAATGGTTGGAAAAAAAGTTATTTGAAAATTAACATATCTATGTCAACCTAGCTATAAATTCAGCTGCTTAAGATATTTGAAGTCAGAAATTTGAAATTATTGGCATTGAACTCAAAATTAAAAATTTTGAAAAACTAAAAATTATAAATTATAAATAAATAAATAAATAAGATTATCCTCTTTATAAACTTACTGTTTTTCTTTTTAAATTATCTAATTAGGTTTGCATTTGGAAAAGCAATCCAATGTGTCTTTACTGACATTGAAGCCAACCCTAGTCTAAAAATAGTTACTGTCTACTGCCTAATCTTACACCTTAAATTAATTTAGCCAAACCTTATCAATAAGATCTTTCTCATTAGTTAAATAAACCTTACTTAAAATATATATACATATCAAAGTGATGTGACCATAACTTTTAAAATATTGGTACCCATTAGATTTTAATTATAAAGCCAAATATCAATTTATATCTCTAAATTTTAAAAATTGTATTAATTTAAACTCTAGACTAATAATTCTATCAATTTTAAACTCTTAATTTTCTTAAGTGTATCAATTTGAACCCCAAACTACTAATTGTATCAATTAAAATCCTCGACTTTTATAAGTGTATTAATTTAAACCCTCTATTATGTTTTATTTGAAAACACCTATCAAAATTTAAGGTCTAAATTGATATACTTATAAAAGTTTAAGCTTAAGATTAGTTTGAGGTTTAAATCGATACCACCCCAAAGTTCAAGGTTTAAATTGATATAAATTAGTTTTAGGGTTTAAATTGATACAACTCCAAAGTTTAGGGTATAAATTGATATTTGCCCTAATTATAATTTATGTCATTGAACTGAGTAGGAGATATATTTTGAAATTTACATTTTAACCCTTAACCATTTAAATGGTTTGAAAACAACTATATAAGTTCTTTAGTCTTTTTACTTAAAATTTAAAATGAAAATATGATATGTAAAATGAACAGTTAATTCACTGTAAAACAATGAAAAATAAGCGGCCATAATATTTTCTTTTTCTACTAACAACTTTTAAATTTGACCTCACTCTTCTATATTTTTTTTCTATGATCAATTTATCAAAGATTGTGTCACATGATTTTTTCTTTAATGCATATATACTTCACAATTGTGTGTATCATTAATGAATTTTCTAATTTAACTTTGTTGGTGTTTAACTTATCCTACCTATTTATCATTTTATGGAACTTCTCACACTACGTTATATTTATTAAGATGTAAATTACTTGTTCTATAATAAAGACTTAAAAGTAAATTACGGTAAGTTAAAAGTAAACATAATTCAACTGTAATTAATATGTTTGACTTCTCTATGAAGTTTAAAGCTCAAATCTCTCCTTTTTTATTTTTACACACACAAAATTTAGAGTTGTTTTCAAATATAGGAAAATAGATCAAAATATTTACAAATATAACAAAATTGATAGACAGCGACAAACTACTATCTGTGTCTATCTGTGTCATGATAGATATAGATAGTAGTTTGTCGCTTATAGATTGTAATATTTTGCTTATTTGTAAATATTTTCAACAATTTTGTTATTTAAAATAATTTCTCCAAAATTTATGTATCTAAAATAATTTGTCAAACAAAAAATAAAATAAAATAAAACAACAGTGGACAACAACAATGAAATATATATATCAATTTTTTTTTTTTTTTTTTTTTTTTTTTTTTTTTNAACATAATTCAACTGTAATTAATATGTTTGACTTCTCTATGAAGTTTAAAGCTCAAATCTCTCCTTTTTTATTTTTACACACACAAAATTTAGAGTTGTTTTCAAATATAGGAAAATAGATCAAAATATTTACAAATATAACAAAATTGATAGACAGCGACAAACTACTATCTGTGTCTATCTGTGTCATGATAGATATAGATAGTAGTTTGTCGCTTATAGATTGTAATATTTTGCTTATTTGTAAATATTTTCAACAATTTTGTTATTTAAAATAATTTCTCCAAAATTTATGTATCTAAAATAATTTGTCAAACAAAAAATAAAATAAAATAAAACAACAGTGGACAACAACAATGAAATATATATAAAAATTTTTTTTTTTTTTTTTTTTTTTTATATTGCTAGGTTTAGGCGTATCACATTTTTGTGTTAAATATAATATTTTTGTAAATAATATTTTGAGTTTAATTTTTGAACTATTAGGGTTGTTTTCAAATATAGAAAAATGAATAAAAATATTTACAAATATAGCAAAATTTTACCATCTATCTGCAATATACCGCGATAAACTACTATCTATAACTATTTGTGTCATGATAGATACAGTAGTCTATCGCGATCTGTTGCATATAGATTGTGATATTGTGCTATTATTTGTAAATATTTTCAAAATTTCTGACATTTAAAAGACCACGTGGGCAATATTTTATTGGCTAGTTGACTAAGTTGTACAAAAATAAGCGCAATCTAGAAAACACCTGAGTTTTCCTTTTCTAATAATATCTTACAAACACATTGATGAAAAATATTTTAAAATTGGATATCGAACTTGTGTAGTACTTGCCCCTATCTCTAAAAGGGCTTATGCACTCCACTCGCTGTCGTATATGAGCGTTAGAGCGAGTGAGCGAAGCCTTCAATTTAGGGGGCCTAGCCTTTCATTTTCGCTTAAGCTTCCACAGTTTGGAGGATTAGTTGATTTGATGTCATGAAAATATATAAAATATCACATTAAATATAAAAAATACTTAGGTGCATCTTAAACTATGTATCTTTGTTTTTTTCTTTTTTTGATTTTTTTTTATGTGTATGATGAGAGTAATATACATAAAGACGGTGATGTTAAGATGTATTTAAGTATTGTTCTTAAATATGATGAATTAGACCCAGACACATACATAGATAGTAAGAATTAATACAGTGAAATGTACGTATATTTTATTTTACCAATTACTCACATCATCATCTTCAAACTAATGATGATGATTATTATTACAAATTACTAGATTTAAGACCAATTACACAACCAAATCAAAATTGAAGACAAAAAATGAAAATCTTTCGGATTATGGCATGTTTTCATCAGGATCATTTAATCAAATAAGTTTAACTTGTTGAATTACAATATATCGTTTGAACATTAAATGTTGGTCATTGGGCTCAAAACCATCTAAAGCCTACGATACACAATACACTGTACATAGAAATTCTACTACTTATTTTGAGAAAAAGAGTGAGCTGAAACTAATTATATCATACAAATTTAAATTAACACAATCATTAATTTGGAGTATTAATTAATATAAAATAAAGTATTAAGTCGTACATTTTCTAAAACTTATGATTTAACCTTAGTTTAATAAATAACTAAGGGATATGGGCCTTTCATCCTTCTGAGTCATGCCACTTCTCTTTTGTGAATCTTGCATAATTGCAAGTAGGGGGAGTCCATTCAGTTTTCCCACTTTGGGACTGACCAAAATTCAAATCGAATCAATTGGTTCTACAAAATAGAGAACTAAATCGATGTTCAATAAAAGATAAAATTAATAATTTAAATAGTTTGGTTTCCAATTTTGGGCCTAATTGGTCATTTTCTTTATTTTTATTAAATTTGACATTTTCCTTTCTTTTCTCTTAAATTAAAATTAGAAAAATTATGATAAATAGGAAAAATGTCAAACTCTTTCCGTGTTTTCTTAAGTATTTTTTTTTTCTTTTTTAGATAATAATTTGATTTTTTCTAAATAATAAATATTCTTGCATGCTAATAAATAAAAAAAATTATTATAAAAAATATATATATATAACTACTTATAAATATATAAAAATAACTATCAATAATAGGTTACAATAGATTTTTTATTTTTTGAGTAATAGACGTTTATGTTTGGATAGAAGCTTATCATGAATAGACTTTGCTATACTTAAAAAAAACCTTAGATAAAATACTAAATTTAAAATTAATAATACAATAACAGGTTACAATAAGAGGTTACAATAGATTTTCTATTGTTTGAGTAATAGACGTCTATGTTTGGATAGAAGCCTATGGTGGATAGACTTTGCTATACTTAAAAAAAACCTTAGATAAAATATTAAATTTAAAATTAATAATACAATTTATCATCCATCAAACGAAATGAAATACTAATAAATTTTTTTCATTTTTTTTTTTAAAACCAACCCAATTTAATAACATTTTTTTTTCTTTTAAGTACAAACCAGTATGTCCAGGTTTACAATAAAAAACAAATGGAACCAATAGATCATGATCGATTTAAATTGATCTGATTTGTTTTTTATTGTAAA
>QLSR01000052.1:1576768-1672155 GCA_031780015.1 Citrullus colocynthis
TTTTTTTTTTTTTTTTTTTTTTTTTTTTTTTTGAATTTTTGGTGTTGGTTTTCACTCTTTAGAGTCTGGAAATTTCCCTTGGATGATGTATCACAATGTAATTATAAGCATCTAAGGTCAAAAAATCATCCAAACTTGGAGCCGTGCATTGCCTTGTGAACATCTTGCAAGCTTCTTTGTACATTCCCTTCTTGAATTTCTCTTTCCCAACTTCCTTTTCAATCCTTTCCATTTCTTCTTCCACCACTCTCCCAAACAATTCCTTGTTAACTCTAACACCAAGCCCATCCCCATCCAATTCCACTCCATACTTCAACCATTGCCAGTTTTGAACCCTGCTGATTTCTGCTGTGGCTGCATCTTCCATAAGGTTGTATAGAGGCACCGAGCCAGCTCCCGTTAACCATGCAGCTAGGTACTGAATTCCGACTCGGGTGTTCAAACGAAGCCCTTCCATTGTACGAACACCCCTTGGTCGCTGTAAAAGGTCTTCTTCGGTTAGGTTTGCAGCATCATCTTGTCTCACGGATCGAATTTGGTTGGGGGCATTCCCCATGTTGTTGGTGAAGACTTCCATACAAGCTGGGATTAAACCTGGATGTGCTGCCCATGTTCCATCATGTCCTGCTTTTACTTCCCTCAATTTGTCCTTCCTCACTAACTCAAGTGCTACCTCATTCGCCTTCTGATCGTCTCTAATTGGAATTTGAGCAGCCTGTTAAATAAATGTTAATTACTGTCAGAACTTCATAATCGAAATTTGAGAGCATGGAATTAGATGCAGTTGCTCTTATACGTACCATGCCTCCCATGGCGTGAACACCACGCCTATGACAAGTTCTGATAAGGAGATCAGAATAGCTCCTCATGAAATGTTGGGTCATACCGACTTGGACCCGATCGGGTAATAGACGATCGGGGTGAGCCTGAAAGGTTTTGACATAGCTGAATATGTAATCCCATCTACCACAGTTCAATCCCACAGAGTGATCTCTTAGCTCATAGAGTATTTCATTCATTTGAAACACTGCTGGAAGTGTTTCAATTAGGACAGTGGCCCTGATGCTGCCCTTCTCTATCCCTGCCATCTTCTCTGCCCTCTCAAATACACTGTTCCATATTTTAGCTTCTCTGCAGATGACATTTACAAAGTTTGTAAGATCAAATGTGTGATCTGAATCTCAAAGCGTGTTTGGAATACTTTTTCATGTGATTAAGTTAAAAACATAAGTCATTTGGAAAGAAAATTCCAAATAGTGAAGTTTTTAGAAACTACTTAAAATAGGTTTTGAAAAGATGAATTTAGAAAATGAGTTGGTCTGGGATAAACACTTGAAACCAATCTTTAGAAAATTTGAATTTTGAGTCTTAATATATAACATACCAAACAAACTTGTATAAAAAGACACTTTTTAGAAAGAATTTGTTAAACACATATATATAGGAGTTTTATCAAAAGTGCTTACAAGAGATTCTCATTGCAAACAGATCTTATCATTTTCATAATCCAATTGATTAGAAAATAAAATTTGAATGGTGAAATTGAAGTTTACCTGGAGTGCTCCATTTTGGGAAGGTAAAAGAAAGGGCCATAACCTTGACCTTGAGAGCGCCGAAAATTGGAATGGTTGTGGAAAAAGTAGAGCCCAAAGTCCACAAGACAGCCGGTGGCAGGCTCGCCATCGATGAATATATGAGCCTCAGGCAAGTGCCAACCTCGAGGGCGGACGAAGAGCTTGGCTATCTGATCATTAAGCTTATAAACTCTGTTTCTAACTCTGTCATGGAAGCTTATAGTCCCATCTACTGCATCCTTAAGATTAATTTGCCCTCTCATCAAATTCTCCCAATTTGGTGACAGTGCATCTTCAAAATCCGCCTGTTTTCAATTTTGATTTGGTTACATTCTCTTAAGAAATAAAAACAAACGGTTGACAAATAAAGATAAACAGTAAAGCAGTCTAAATAACAGGGAAACGACACAAAAACTTTACTTGATTTACCTAGCTCATCAACGGTGTGTTAGCTACCCTCATAAACAAAAAGAAAAACCCAGTTCACAGAGAAAATAATTCATATCATAGATCATTGATAGCAGAAACGAATACAAGACACAAATTCGATACAACATTGATAACATAACATTTTTTTCTAAATCTAAGAAAAAACATGGACATGTTTATTAAAATAGAAAATTTTTAAAATTTACGCTTCAAACTTTAACTAGATGTATTTCGTACTCTCAAAACTTATTATTATTGTTTTATATGTTAATTTAGTCTACGTTCTAGACATGTCTAACACATTTTTATTACTAACAAAGTTAGAGATAACGTACTCTGGTTTAAAAAGGAAAACAATGTAAACATGACAAATTCAAATACAAAGTTTGGTTTCGATGTGTTGACCCCAAAACCTAATCTAAGATGGTCATTTTTTTGACTCCGGCTTATCGATCGGGCAGCGAGATCCGATGTACCATTCAAGTCATTCATTCCAACACAAAGTATTTAGCAGAGAAAGGGGGAGGAAACGGACCATGAAAACTTTAGCTCCAGAATTAAGTGCGTTGATGATCATCTTCCGCTCCACAGGTCCGGTGATCTCCACTCTCCTATCAGCAACCGCCGGTGGGACAGGGGCACATGTCCACTCAGAATCCCTTATATACTTGGTGGCTGGATCGAACCCTGGCAACGCTCCTTCATTATACCTCCTCTTAGCTTCTCTGCGGCATTCCATCGAATACTTAATGTGGTTTCTGAAAGTTCTCTGCAAATCAGCCACAAACAGCAAGGCTTCCTTGTTGAGAATCTTGGCAAATTCTTCATCATAGCGTCCTCGAATGTCCACTCCCTCTGGAACGTCATAGCCTCTGCTTCCCTTCTTCGTTACTCCTGATTCTGAATAAATTCCGAGCGATCCCATCTTCTTTCTTCTTCCTCAAGTGAAATTTAATCGGTGGCTTTGTAGAGCTGAGGTGTGAGTATAAATATATATGCAGCAGAATTTTGTGGGGTCTTTCCAAGTAGGATAGGAACGTTGAGGATTATCGTTATGGAGGTTCATGGCGTATTCCAATGCACGATAATTGTGAATGATGCAAGAAAGATAACAACCCAATCCACCATTTCATTGAGTTCCGTGCCAACATTGGGAACTACAATAGCGTAATTGAAGAAGATGATATGATATGATGGTGGATTTTGTGGCTATCTACACGTGGTGAGTCTCCAATTTTTGGCGGTGAATTTGAATTAATAATATCGGAGGTTAAATAGATAAAGTTCAAGAGCGGAGTGGCTGCAAGCCTGCAACCCACCATTGAAGGGTGTGCATCGGTCGGCATCGATTTTTGTAATGATTGAAAATGCTAGTCGGCCGAGAACGGTCGGTCGAAGAGAAAATTTAAAACTAAGGACAGGGAAGGTTGAGATTTTTTTTTTGTTTTTTTTTCTTTTGGAAGAAACTAAGAAGAAGAGTGGGAGTGGATTTCATGAGAGAAAGGAAAAAGATGAACGATGATACTTGGAATTGGAAACTGGAAAGGGAGAGGAGTGAGAGAATAAAAATAATAATTATTTTATAAATTTAAAGTGGTTTCTTGAAAAAATCATTTGTACCTATTTTGAGCATTAAAATACTTTCAATTTATTTTACCATTATGGTGTACGTGGGTGTGTCGGTGTCGTTTTTAAGAGAAAATCGACACCGAAAACTAATCAGAAAAATGGGCTGGAATTCGACCGTGATCAGTCGGTTTAGTACCTTTTTTATGCTCATATCTTTAGACAATTGAAGGAATTTTTGTAGATCTTTCTTCTTCATAGACTTGTAGACAAAGAACCAGAAGGAGACTTGTGCACAATAAACACTAATGTAGAAGAAGAGACTCGTGGATAAAGAACTCGAAGAAGAGGAAGAGGAGGAAAAAAAGAGAAGAAGAAGAAGAAAACTGAAGTGTACCGCGGTCTGGGGTGTTGATTTTGGATGGAAAAACTGACGGTTGTATATCTCCGACCGATCAGCGTTAATTTGGAAAGTTGAATCAGTTTTCGATACTTTTAATTTATGAGTAATCAGTTATCTTGATTTTCTTCATTTCTTTGGGACTCATCGACCGACCGGTCAGTTTTGCAGTATACAAAACCGACCTCCTCACCACGCTCTAAACCGACGTCGGTCAATTTACAGAGTTCGAGAGACAACATTAAAAAGAGATATTTTTGAAGTTGGCTTACGGACATATAGGAGGCGTTTCTTGAATAAATTTGAAGAATTAGTCAAGAATAAACTATGAAAATTAGGAATGAAGAAATAGGGGTTTTTCAAACAAAAAAAAAAAAAAAAGAAAAAGAAAAAGAATGATTTTATGGGTTGTTCTTCATTTAATAGAGCTAGAGGTAGTTCCACTAATTAATTGAGGAGGGAGATTAAGTGGTTTTAAGTGTGAATTTGTTAGAAGAAATGGTGGCAGCGTGGCACTATAAGTTGGGTTTTTGAGATTTCCATGACTCAATTGGAAGAAAATGAAAAATTGGTCACCATAATAGCTAGCAATACTATATGCAAGAGAAGTTGTTAAATTCTTTAAGGAAGTAAAATAAAATAAATAAAATTAAAGAGTGATGAAGTGAGAGAGAAGAAAAAAAATAAAAAATGTAAAGAAAAAGGATAACCAAAGAAAATTATATGAAGTACAAAAGTATTTAATGAAACAAGATGCTTTGAAGGGGATGTTCACGTGGAGAGAAAGCAAATGTGAGGAAGAAGAAAATGGAGTGGTGAGAATGGAATTGAAAAAAAAAAAAAAAATTAATGGATAAAATAAAAGAGAAGGAAAAATTGACGAACCTAACATGTGGAAAGAGACATGAGGCATTTGGATTAAAGAAATGTAGATAACTTACAAACTATCCATAAATCTTAGGAAAACTTAGCGTGTTGGGTACGCTCATTTTTTATGCAGTTCACCGAATCATCGAACTACAATTAAGTACTTGCAGAGAAAATTTTTAAAAAAAAAATGCCTGTCAAAATCAATATTTATAGTATACTATACCTAAGAAATTCTTTAAATCAACTACTTTTTATTGATTTTCATAATGGAGGGTTTATATTGAATCAGAATTCTATTCGTTTATGCGTGTGTCTCGTTTGTTAGTTATAAATCAAACAAGCCCTAAGCTATTTAGTTTCTACCTGGGCAAACTATGTACATTTCCATGAAAACATTATGTTTCTTACAACTTATTAGAACCATGTGAGAGAGCATGTTTCGCAAGCTCCCTCCTTAGAATCTTCCCATTTCGGAATTGCGTCGATAAAAGAAACTCGTCGAATTTTCTTGTACGGCGCAACCTGCAAGATGAAAATGGTACAGTTCGAGTGTAAGTAAGACTTGAGAGAAATAACAAACAAATCATGACTATTTTGAAGCTTCTTGAGAGATGAAACATTGCCTGTTTTGCAATGAAATCAATAACTTGGGCCTCGGTGATATTGCTTCCAGGCTTTCTAACAACATAAGCCATAGGAATTTCTCCAGCTTCTTCATCAGGATAGCTGCTCAAGTAAAAATATTATCAGGAAACTTTGGTCCTAAAAAGCTCATTCTTCACAAGTTTCAACATTTTACCATACAATAGAAAAATTCATATGGTATCACGGCGGCGTCAATTATTTCAGGGTTGGATTGAAGCAAATGTTCCAATTCTGCAGGTGGGACCTAAAATTTGTTCAAACAAAAAAGGATTTTCAATTACTAAAGAGAGATTGGAGACTGTTTGAAATGACTTTTTATATGCTTACAAAAGTTCAAATAGGCCTTAAAGATAATAATGATATCTGACATTCGTAATCGTATTTTTTCGAAAACTTGAAACTTCTACAATTGCTCAGAATAAAGAAGTCACCTGATAAGCCTTGTACTTGATCAATTCTTTTAATCTATCAACAATGTACAGGAATCCATCAGAATCAAAATAGCAAAGATCACCAGTCTTTAGCCATCCATTAGGTAATTTGTCTATCAAACATCTGACCTGTTTGGTCAATAATATAGTACATTAATTAATTGAATCACACTCAAGTTGACAGATAGGACGAAAAATAAGTCTAAGATAGTAATTACAAATCTAGTATACATATATAACTAACATATAGTAGCACACTTCCTTCGCCATTTCGTTAGAACTAAGGAATTTCAAAGCTAGTATACTCACAAGTTTAAATGAACACAATTTCATTTCCTCAAATAGTTCACACTAATACTCACTTTTCGTGAATTATATTAGATAAACATGGAGTTTCATCTAAGAAACGGTTGACAATGAGAGGAGTATATGTATCTTATAAAGATTGTAAGATTTATCCATCTTTTCAATGTAGAATTCTCAACAAGATTAAAACCGTGTCCAAATATTGTGTATTTCTAAATATCGAATATGATGGAGTAGACCAAAACATGAACAGAACATTGCTCACCTTTCATGATTACAGGACCTCGCAGCCAAAGCTCTCCTTTGTGGCCACCAGGAGGTAAGGCCTCTCCAGATGTAGGATCCACTATCTTGGCTTCCATATTTTCAGATGAGCGACCTACTGAATTGGTGTTGTTGGTTTCCTCAGGCCCCAGAGTTCTTGCTGCCCCCGCTGTACTCTCTGTCAAGCCATAGCCCTTGTCAAGAAAACAACAATGCATCATTCCTAGTTATTCTTGTTATGCTTTGAGGATTGAGAAATTTGTACTAGGTTGTACGTGGGAATCTTAAACTATGTACCCACAGAAGAAACTTCAAAATTTCTCTCTTATATACAAACGAATATGACAGACAGCATGAATACAAGAACTCTGCTCACTACATAAAAAATAAATATAAGAGATATCTTTCAAATATCCTTCTTTTTTTAGTATAACAGTGGTCGAAAATTTAAAATTTGAATTACAGACATCTTGGTTGCTAACATATATTAGATGTCAATTTAACTATGTTTGCTTTGTCTCAATCAAATGTCCTAGTTAGTTAATTTAAGTTTAAAGTAAACAATGCAAACATCTTTCTAAACTTTATCGAAGAAAGATTGATAAGAAAGAGATTTTTTTTTCTTTGGAGAATTAATCATAATATAATCTAATTGTATGGACTAATTTTAAGTTTTATTGAAATTAAGAAAACTAAATTTTGACATTTAAAAATTAGAAGTAAAATAGAATAAGTTTCAGACCAAAATAGTGTTTTGAACTATTATTATTTTCGATTGTCATAATATATATATATATATATATATATATATATATATATATATATACACACATATATTATTTTGATTCACGACATCAACATTGGTAGCAGGTTTCTCTTTGGGTAAGTACCAAAAATAGAAAGGGAGTCCAAACTGTGCGGTAGGAGTAGTTAAGAAAAAAGTTGTGATTGGTAATAGAAAGATCATATCGATGAGATAAAACGCTTTCTTCTCTTATGATTTTTTAAGAGTTATTCTATTTTGTTTTTATTATACTTTCAAATCAGTTTCTATATTCTTTAATAAATCTTAAAATTATTCCTCAACCATTAACCATTAATTTATAGTTCAATTTTGCTAAAAACTTTAATTCCTATCTATTTCGTTTTTTTGGAATTTGAAAAACACATCTACATGGTGTATTAAATAAAAATTAACCACAAACTAAAAAGGATAAATTTTAAGATTTAAGACTAAGTTTGAACCTATGGACTAAAATCAAATAAAATTAAAAATGACAAAGATAAAAATATAATTTACCTTTTCAAGTACAACGAATAAAAATTTTAACCCTTGAGATATATTATTAAACTAGGTTATAATGAATCTTTAAACTTTTGTTTTCTAAAAAATAGTTAAGAAGCTAAAAAAGTCAATCCTCTGTAAGTATTACGAGTCATACCAAACTCTCTCATAAAAAGAAAATTAAATTAAATTTAAAAATAAAAAATAAAAAATAAAAAATAAAAAAAAACCATACCAAACTTTCTATAAAACGACAGAAAAAATCAATTGCCCCTGAACATGAAATTTATGTCAATTTTAAAGTTAAAACTTCATCAAATTGCACCTTAATCTTAATTCTAAACTTTTAACAAATGTTACAATTTTAGCCTTCTAATAAATTCTTGCTTCAATTAATTATAAAACTAAACAATATAAAAGAGATAAAATCTTAGAAAATTTGGCAATATAGTTGATTACTGAGTTTATGGAGATCTTTACATGATTTTCGGTTAAAATCAATGGGCAAATTAACATCATTTAAATTGAGGTGAAAATTAACACATGTTTAAGTTTACCGTCTAATATGATGAAATTTTCGAAAATTTAAAAGTTGTTTGGCCCACCAACTTTTTAAGTTGGTAAAACAACTAAGCTTCAATAGCTATTGAACTTGCACATTTATCGAATAATTTCAACCTCCAAATCTTTTTATACTTTTCTATTTTCGTCTTCCTTTTTATCTTTGTTTTTCACATTTACCAAATAAATTTATCTTACTTTCTTAATCCACTTCTCACAATTACCAAATAACTCAATCTTACAGTTTTAAACTCCAAACACAAACTTATTAGTTCCAACATATTAACCCAAGACTGGAGTTCCAGTAAATGAGCCAAATGCCCCAAGTTCTTCTTCTTCGTTTTTTTGAGAATGTATTATAGGATCTTACCAAAACTATATAACTTAAAATAAAAACGGAAATTATCTGCTAAAAATATTTATAGCTAATAGCAAACATAATTTATGTTTGCCATAGATCAATAGACGATGAAATTTTGCTATATTTGTAAATATTTTGATTTCTTTTGTTATATTTGAAAATAGTCAAATAAAAATATTATTATAAAACGTATTCGTCAAACACACTGTAAGAAAATTCATTGATACGAACATGTAAGCGAGGAAGTATAGGTTTAAACTTACTAAGCAAAGAGAGAATTAGAATCAAATTTGGCCAAAAATAGGACGGACTGTTCATCAGATTCACATGATTGGAGGAAGAAACAAGGTTTATAGTATGCAAATTAATCATTGAGCAAAATAGGAGAGAATATTTCCTACTAACCTGGACAATTTCAACGTTGGGCAATTTCTGATGGAATTTATCGATCACTTCTTTCCCAAGGGGAGCGCCGCCGCACCCCAAAACTTGAAGAGAACTGAGATCGTATTTCGCCACCAGTTCCGATCACGCCATCGCCACCACAAGCGGCGGAGAAACAGGGATGTACATAACCCTAAACCTCTCCACTGCTCTTACCATCGCTTCGAAATCGAATCTCTGCATCAGAACCAACGTTTCTCCTCGCGAAATCGCTCGAAGCAATATCACGAATCCGAAAACATGGAACAAAGGCAACAGACACAGAGAAGCCGGATGTGGCTCCATTTCTCCTTCTTTGATCTCCGATTGAAGAGCAGTACGCCCTGAGTTCACCGCAATAAGATTCCGATGACTCAGTAACACGCCTTTCACTCGCCCTGTGGCACCTGACGAGTACAGAATCGCCGCCGAGTCGGGCTGATCGATTTTGATGTCGGTGAGACGATCGGATCTGTTGATTTCGGTCATCATGGAGAGGAAATGAGGTGAATCGATCAGGACAGTTCCGAATCGAAACCTAGGTAGCTTGGACGCCGTTGAGGATGTAGCGAAGGCAATGACCGGTTTACTGAGTCGAATCTGATGAGAAATCTCTGATTCGGAACCGGTTGGATTTGCCGGAGAGAGAATGACACCGAGAGATAACAGAGCGAAATACAACACAGGGACTTGCAGAGAAGTCGGAGCGAGAATAAACGCTACTTGTCCATTGGAGAGGGAGGTTAAAGCTTTGAGATTTGAGGCGAGGGTTCGAATTTGACGGATGAAAATGGCGTAGGAGAGATGGAAGCCGGAGTTGGAGTCGATGAGAACGGTGGCGTTTGCAGGGGGAGGGGATGATTGAAGGAGAGAAAGGGCGTGTTCGGTGACGGAGAGAGGCTGAGATAATGGTGGAAGTGAGAGCGGTGGTCGGAGGCTGTGGAAAATCTGCGTCTGAGGACAGAAACCGCTTCGAAGATCAACGAAATGGGCGGCATTAAAGTGATTCCGATCTGCCATGGAAGTGGACTCGAAGAAAGTGATGTGATCGACCACACATCGGAGACAGCTTATTTTATTCAAATTAGTTAGGACTGATATGGTACTAATGCAACCTGTTTGGCGAGCTGAGCATATCTGTGCAGAGAGCCTATGTACTTTTAATGTATTTTTTCGTGTATGAGGTGCTGAGTTCATCAACTAACTCTTTTTTTATATATATAAATAATTTATTTTATGATGAATATTTTTGTTTGAAAATTTTTTGATTCAATAATAATAATAATAATATATATATTAATTAATAGATTGTACTTTATTTTATTAATTTTTAGAGTTTTAGAAAATGAAGTTTAGAGTTTGTTTTTTTGTTCATGTACTTCAATTTATTTATTTCTTTTTATTTAAACAATCATTTTACAAATTTGTGTATTTGATATTTCTAGTTAAGTTATTTTTATTTTATTTTTGATAAAAATTTTTTAAAATAAAAAAACTCATGCATCTGATAATTTTTTTCAAAAGTGTTTTTACATACAAGTTTTTTTTTTCTTATATGATAAAAGTAATTTTATTAACGTTAAATTACTATGAAAGAACCACTATAAAATACTATTAGTTAATTAAAAAACCAAAAATTCAACGTTTTGACGGAACATACTTACTTTTGTGTCGACAAATGTGTTTTTATTGACAATTTGCGTCAACTTAAATATAAACATTTATTAATATTTTGTATGTATGATTAATTTAATAGTTATTTTTATGTTTAAAATTAAGGTTTTATTAACGATTTTATGTCACGAGCATCAACAAAACAAAAGGCTAATGTGTCAACATAATCTAAATTTATAGTAGTCATAATTTAAAATAATGGTTGTTAGAGTTAGTGGAGTGGCCACAATCGAAGTTGGTCGTCAATATTGGTGGTTGAGTGTTGTTGGAGTTGGTCCCAGAAGGTGGTTGCCTAAGTTGGTCATCTAAGGTGGTTGTCAGATTTGGGTGTTGGAGGTGGTCGCCAGAAGTTGGCTGTTGAAGATGGTTTTTAGAGTCAACTGTCGGAAGTGGCTGTTGGATTTGGCCGTAGGAGGTAGTAGTTGGCTGTAGGAGGTGGTCGCTAAAGTTAGTTATTAGAGGTGGTTGCCAAAGTTGAGCAATGAGACATGAGTGATGATGAGGGCTGAGTGTGCTATTAATGGACATTATATAAAATGTCAGTGACATATAAAGTTGGCTTCTCCTCATCCCAAATACCCTTTTTATAGATATATTTAAAATATTTAAATAACAGTTTTATTTGAAAAAAAAAAGTTAAAATAATATTTTGGTCCTTATATTTTAGAATTAGTACAATTTTAGTCTCTGTATTTTTAATTATCCAATTTTAGTTTCCGTATTTTTAATAAATCTTAAATTTAGTCCTCAAAGTTAATCGTTACTGAAATTTATTAAATAGTATTAATAATTTTCATGCAAGATATAAATGTGAATATGTTTTCAAAATTTATAATAAAAATGTTATAGATAACGAATAGGTTTTAAAAAAATCAATAATAAACTAGTATTAAGGACTAAATTTAAGATTTATTGAAAACACGGGGACTAAATTTGGACAATTAGGGGCTAAAATTGAACAACCTAAAAATTGGTACTCACTAAGTTTCAAAATGTTACCCTTTTCATTTGTAAGTTTTGAGTTTGATTTCAATTTAGTCTCTAGATTTCAAAATTTGTACTTCAAACTTTATTTTTCACTAAATATTCATTTTAATTCTCTAGTGATGATGTTTATTAATTAATTGAAAATTCTAAAAGAATTGTGATTAATTATCTTTAAGTATAGTTTTCATTAGTATTAGAATTCATGGTAAAATTTTACTTCATAATTGTTTTAAATTAATTAATAGACATAACGCAAAAAATTGAAGCGAATATTTAATATAAAAAATCGAGTTTAAAAGGTGTAAATCTTAAAACCTAAAGATCAAATTGAAATGAAACTTAAATGTCAAAGGTAAAATTGTGATATTTTGAAACCTAGAGACCAAATTGAAATTAAATTCTAAATTTAATGACTAAAAATGTAACATTTTAAAACCTAAAACTTAAATAAAAACTATACTCAAAATGAAAGGACAAAAATGCATTTTTTTTCTATATATAAGTATATATTTTAAAGTTTAAAATTATTATTGAAACTTAATGGTTTCCCTCCCAACTACGGTAACGTATTTTGAAATTTTGTTATGGTTGTATTATTAGGAGTACTTTTGAAAATAAAGCATAAAGTTGAGTGCATTTTACTATAAGTTATTCAAAATATATTTAATTAATTATTTTTTCCAAATCAAGTAAAACACATATTAAGGTCATGTTTGTAAACCATTTTATTTTATAGTTTTGGTTTTTTAAAATTAAGTCTATTTCCTCTGCATTTCTTATAATGATTTGGATATTTCTTTAAGTAGAATTGTTGAATTTTTAGCCAAATTCAAAAAACAAAAAACAATATTTTAAAAGCTATTTTTTTTATTTTTCAAAATAAGCATGTACAATCAAGAAATTTTAATACACCAATCCCAAACTTGAAAGTTTAAAAGCGTATTTTTGCCTTTAATAATATTTTACTCCAATTCTAGTTTGAATCCGCTATTGATGCAAGTTGTTTACAATACCATTTGATTCATGCTTTTAATTTGTTTAATTTTAGTATATAAAATTTTAAATGTGTATTTTTAGTCCTCATAACTTCATTAAATGTAAATTAGTTTTTTAAAATTAATTTTTATCGAAATTAGTTTTTCGAGTTTAATTTAAATTTAAAAATTACAAAACAGTTTTCAAACATCCTCGAATTGGCTTCCACAAACTTCCTAGTTTGAAAGTCGCCTTATTTGGCTTTTCCAAGTTTTGAAAGAAGTTCAAAGGTAAGTGTGGTAAGTCTTAACTTTAATTTAATGGTTATTAAATCCCCCACTAATTTAAATTATTCATAAATTCATTACTTTTCATAAAATAAAATTTTATACAAAAATAAATTTGAACCTTGAAATTTTATAAACATTTCAAATTATTTTTATTTAAATACTTTTTGTGCATGTTTTTATATGCAAGTTTGTTCAGTTTGCTGTATATTTAAAACATTTCTATTAATGCCAAATTACTCTAAAGGATTACCATTACACACTATGAACAAATAATTTCAAATTCCAATTTAAAAACAATTTCGCTAATGACTTTTTTTTTGTTTTTGTTTTATACAATATGATCAAGCGAGTTGGTCACACGAATTTGTCATTAGAGATGAGCAACACAATTGGTTGATGGAGTTGGTCTTGGTCCAAATTGAAGCAATGAGAGATTGAACCTTCAACTTTTAAAGAGGAAGGGTGTGAAAGAAAAAAAGATGAAAGATCTGATTGATAGAACAAACACAATACAAAAAAAAAATTGAAAAAATTAGAAAAGACACGAAAAAAGAGTTTCTAAATACAGAAATAAATATTAGTCCTAACAAAATAAATTATGATGATAAAATATTTGAATCTCAAAAAAATATTTTAATATCACTTTGACTATTTAGTTTAATATTTATTATAATAAAATTGTTTAAAGATTTTATATGATTTGAATTGCAACTAATTTTATTTAATAAAAATCTATTTAGTAAAAGCTTAAGAAAATTAATTATCATAAAAAAATGGTTCAAGCTTTGTAAACAATCAGGGAAGGTAACATATTTTGAGGAAGCTATATTAGGAATGATCAATGTGAACAAGTAAACAGTGATTTGAATATAAGGCTTGTTTGTTAACAATTTTTTTTTAGTTTTTAGAAACTTGTTTTTATTTTTAAAATTTGGCTAAGATTTCGATGCTTATAATTATAAATATGCAAATTATTGTAAGAAATCAAGAGAAAATAATTTTAATTTAAAAAAAAAACAAAATAATTATCCAATAAAACTAATTTATTTATTTATTTTTATTATTTTTTTTTTATACCAAAACTGGGTTAAGATTTTAGTAAGTTTGCAAGTAAAATTTCGAACTTCAATGAGCCATTCAACAATTTTCTAAAAGAAAAAAAGAAACCATATTAATTTCTAAAAAAACCATAGTCTACTGACATAAATTGAGGAGGTTCTGGAGTCTTGACTCTACATTAAATTCCTAACTACAACCTTTTTTGACGGTTGATTTTTAAGTGACCATCTACAAAGATTCAATTCATTTTTTTCTTTCAAATTGCATCCTTCTATACAAATCAGTTTACTAATTGGAAAAATTATTTAACATCGTGCATCACAATATGGAAGGATCAAAATAAAAAAGAAACCAAACATTATAAAGCAGTTTAGGGGGTGTTTAGTCCAAGGAGTTCGGGAGAGTTGAGTTCAATATAATTCAAAGAATTCGTGAGTCCCACAACTAAAAAACATCTATTTGATACTTTATTAACTCATTGTGGACTTTGCAACCTCATAGTTACACTTGTTACTCCAAACACCTCTTATACGCTATAGCCATTTCTGCCCCAATTGATAATATATTATATAAAGTGAATATCAGAAAACTACAAAAAGGATGTTGTTTATTTAGAATTAGATGTATCCAATTCTTTAAATTAAAACAATAAATATTTAACCTGCAGTTACGTAAGACATAAACTTTTGCCTTATTTTGTTTATACTACAAATGAAAATCGAGAAAACAATAATAATAGTAAAATGCTAAATTGCCTACTTTATGAGATGCCAAATTATGTACATTTCCATACCATTTCTCTTTATTATAGCTTGCTAGAACCACGAGAGAGAGCATGTTGGACAAGCTCCCTCCTAAGAATCTTCCCTGCAAGCGATTTCGGGATTGTGTTGACAAAAGAAACTCGTCGGATTTTCTTGTATGGTGCAACCTGCAATCATATTAAAATGGTTCAATTTAAGGACTAGTTTGAAATGACTTTCCAAGTGCTTAAAAAAGAATGTTAATTTCAAGTTTTTTAAAGGAGAGAGAAACATGCCTGTTTTGCAATGAAATCCATGACTTGAGTCGCACTGATATTACTTTCAGGCTTTCTAACCACATAAGCTAAAGGAATCTCTCCGGCTTCTTCATCAGGATAGCTGCTCAACAGAATTGAAAATATCATCAGGAAAATTAGCTTGCAATGATTGTAAACAAACTGATTATTGACAAAATTTCGACTGTTAATAAAAATATGTTTGCAAGTGTTTAAAAGTAGTTAAAATCACTTTGTCATGTTTAAAATCACTCATAAACATAATTCAATGTTTGATTTTACACTAGTAAACATAGAAGAGAGCAACTAATGCATACGGTATCACAGCAGCGTCAAGGATCTCGGGATGGGATTGAAGCAAATGCTCCAATTCAGCAGGTGGGACCTGGAATTTGTTCCAAAGAACGATTTCCAGTTACATAAAAGCACTAGGGAAGCAATAATGACTTACAACATTTATAGTCTTCTCTTGTCAAAAACTCAAGGTAAAGAAGTCACCTGATAAGCCTTGTACTTGATCAATTCTTTTAATCGATCAACGATGTAGAGAAATCCATCAGAATCAAAGTAACAAAGGTCACCAGTCTTTAGCCATCCCTCAGGATGCAAGGTTTCAGCGGTTGCCCTTTCATCTCCAACATAACCTGCAACAATCACCATTTGATATGTTCATTAGACAATAAACAATGTAATGCCTTTTAGTTAAACTACCTATTCTCAAATAGTGCCCTCTAATGAAGAGAGGAATGGGTACAAATCTAGTATTATACAGATAATATGACTCCTTCACCGCAACATTTGTGACTCAATTTCATCCAAACTCGAAGCTTCTTCAAAGGTGGATGGTACTCACGAGAATTGTTTTCAAAAAGCAAGTTTATAAATACTACTCTCATCCATAAGAAAACTAGAAGGAAACTAGCATAAATGTCAAGACCGAAAAACTAAAAAACAAAATTGTTATCAAATCAGGCCTATATTAAGTTGACTATGGTGAAAATCCAACATGGACAAACAGTATGATGCACAAATTTTTATGTATACACTGTTAAATTTTCCTTAATAGACTTCACTTGTAAGATATCATCCTCATATAAGAAAACACAAAGAGAAGAATATTGTAAACCTTTCATGATTCCTGGACCTCGCAGCCAAAGCTCTCCTTTGTGACCAGGAGGTAAGGCTTCTCCAGACGAAGGATCAACTATTTTGGCTTCCATATTTTCAGATAGGCAACCTACTGAACCTGCATTACTGCATTCTTCAGGCCCCACAGTTCTTGATGCCGCTCCTGAACTCTCTGTCAAGCCATATCCCTATTCAATAGAACAAAACTTCATCACTCTTTGTTCTTTCTTGTTATCATTTTACATGTTTAAAGCTTTAAATCCTTCCTTAACTATCCTATATAACTATCCCTTAAGTTATGGGATTGATTGCAGTGGCACACTTAGAACTTTCCCTTCAATACTATGAAGTTATTAAACTTTACCTATGGGATTTAGGGTGCAATTGAAACCATCCATACAGTTTAGAGTTTATAGCAACTATTTAATAAAATATGGTATTAGTTCAGAACATGTAACTGGGAAAGTTCAGATTAAAGTAGCAAATAATTTAGTAAAGACAAATAAAATTAAAGAACAGATTCGAAACTAGAAAGTAACAAGATGCTAAGGGGTGAACATGATAGACCGACCAAAACCAACCATTTTGAAAAGTTCAAACCGACATTTTTTCCCGATAAAACGGACTGATTGAAGGCTGATGTCAACATCAGTTTGAACATTTACTAAACCGACCATAGTCGGTTTCTTGGTGGTTTGGTCAGAAAACCAACTCCAACCGACTGTGGCACACCCCAGGTGCTATTATGTTCATGGCATTCATAATCACTGTGGAGGGAAAGGGAAAGTGTTTGTTGCTAACCTGTATAATTTCTACGTTGGGAAACCTGAGATGGAATTTATCAATGACTTCTTTACCAAGAGGAGCGCCGCCGCATCCCAAAATTTGAAGAGAGCTGAGATCATACTTAGCCACCAACTCCGATTTGGCCATCGCCACCACCAGCGGCGGAGAAACCGGAATGTATGTAACCCTATACTTCTCCACTGCTCCTAACATCCTCTGGAAATCGAATTTACGCATCAGAACCAATGTATTGCCCTCTGAAATCGATCGAAACAACATAAAGAACCCGAAAACATGGAACAGAGGTAATAGACACAGAGCAACGGGATGTGGCTCAATCTCTCCTTCGACGGGCGTTTTCTCCAATACTTGAACCCCAGAGATCGCCGATATGAGGTTCCGGTGAGAGAGTAAGACGCCTTTCACTCGTCCGGTAGTCCCTGAAGAGTAAAGAATCGCCGCGGAGGCGTTTTGATTGATATCTCCGTCCACAATGCCATCGTTTACTCCTTCCAATCGACTAATTTCAGTCATCATAGATAGAAACTCCGGCGAATCTATCAGTACAGTACCAAGTGGAAGCCTCGGGAGCTTGGACGCCGTTGAGGAAGTAGCGAAGGCAATGACCGGTTTACAGAGACTAACCTGGTGAGCAATCTCCGATTCGGAACTGATTGGATTAGCCGGAGAGACAATAACGCCGAGAGATAAGAGAGCGAAATACAACACAGGAATTTGCAGAGAAGTCGGTGAAAGAATAAAAGCCACTTGACTATTGGAGAAGGAGTAAAGAGCTCTAAGGTTAGAGGTGAGGTTTCGGATTTGACGGAGGAAAAGGGCGTAAGAGACAGTGACGCCGGAGTCGGAGTCGACGAGAGCAGCAGTGTTCGGCGGAGGAAGAGATGATCGGAGAACAGAAAGAGCATGTCCGGCAACGGTGAGTGGCTGAGATAACGGCGGAAGCGAGAAGGGTGGTCGGAGGCTCTTGTAAATCTTGGTTTGAGGACAGAAACCGCTCCGGGAATCAACGGAATGGGCAGCCATTGGAGTGGATCGCGAAGAAAGTGATTTAATGCGTGGTTAAACACGATCCAAGCGGACACGTATTTATAACCACAACGGAGAACAAGCAAATCCGTCCAACACAAGGATTCTAGATATACCATACTATCCAAATAAATTTATAAACATTATCTAAATTAATAATTAATTTCCTTTGAACTAATTTGGAAGTAGATTTATGCATATAGCAACATGATAAATGTTCTAATCTTTTGTCATACAAATACAAATTTTTCTAATTCATTATTATTATAAATAATAAAAAAAAGATTTTTTTCCCCGACCGTTTTTCACGGCTTTATGGTTCATGGCACAAACTTTTCCTTTTCCAAACAAACACACTTTTTAATCTCTTGATTGGACTTTTTCTATAGGCATGTGTTTTAAAAGTAGTGTTTGGTGGTGCTTTTTCAAATTAAAAATTCATTAATAGCCCTAAATTTTGTATCTTAAACTTTTATAAAGAAATCTATTTGAATTTCTTCTTAATGATTAAAATTATTATTTTTATTTGATTCCATTTAAATTCAGTTAAATAAAAAACCAAATAAATTTTTGCAGAGAAAAATAGGAAAAAAAAATGTTAACAAAACACTTCAATTTAATCCATTTATTTATATCTATATATCTAGATAGTATCTATACGTTCTGAAGATAAATTTTTTATTTTCCCTTTCGTTGGCAGGAATCTATTATGTAATTTCATATTTAAATCACTAAATAAGTTTTCCTATTTGTTTTGTAAATGAGTCTGAATTTTTGTTTTCTTTTTAAATCTCTATTTATGTATTCACGTTAAAAGTTTTGATGTTACTTTCTATCTTTTTAATTTATATTTTTTTAAAATAGAAATATTAAAATAAGCAACCATCAAACAATATATTACTATTAACTAGAGAGGGCCTTTTGTCCCGATGGTCATAGAAATATATTATGTAATTTCACATTTAAACTATTAAATTTTAATAATTTAAATGTAAAATTACATAATATAAAAATCGAGCCAATTTTAGATAGATTAGATATAGATAAATAAAATATCCATTAATTTTAATTTTTTTTGACTTAAAAAATCCCAACATTTATGCAGTAATCGACTATGTTCATTTTTTATGAGATAGAAAATTCGAAATTTAAAACCCCAATGTTACTAAAAAGCTTCATCATCTCTCCATAACCATTAAAAAAAAAAAAAAAAAAAAAAAAAAAAGTAATAAAATATTTTTATTTTTTAATAAAAAAAAAATTAAAAAATAAAAAACCCAAAAAAAAAAAAAAAATTAACCACCCTTCCAAAAACATTAAAAAAAAAAAAAAACAATAAAAAAAAAAAAAAAAAGTAATAAAATATTTTTATTTTTTAATAAAAAAAAAATTAAAAAATAAAAAACCCAAAAAAAAAAAAAAAATTAACCACCCTTCCAAAAACATTAAAAAAAAAAAAAAACAATAAAAAAAAAAAAAAAAATTAACCACCCTTCCAAAAACATTAAAAAAAAAAAAAAAAAAAAAGCCGGTTCGATCAAAATCGGACTGACCAACCGAACCAGCTGGTTCAATAATATCGTTTCGGTCCGATTTAATAAAAAACCGTGAAAATCGTTTGGTTTCCATTGAAACCCTGAAATTTCTTCGGTAGGGTTTATCAGTCCAGCGAAAAACTGTGTGGCAACTGATCTGCAAACTATGCCTCGTACGACGAAGGTTGATTGCAGCGGCTGTCCTCCGCTTCGTGCCCTAACGTTCGATGTTCTTGGTCTTGTCAAAGGTAATAATGGCAATCTAAAGTTTCCACTTTACTCTGCCACGGTTTCCTTTGAATTTTCTTCTCAATTTCATTGTTCCGCCACTGAACAGTCATTGAAGCTCGGGGCAAGGAAGGAGAGATTCCGAAAGTCGTTGATAGATGGGGCGAACCTGATTTCTCCAAATCAGTGCTTGCAGCTTCTCTTGTTGATCGTAAATTCGACCCTGTAGGTTTCTTTCTTGCTACTTTTCGAATCGTTCATTGTTATCGTACCCTCTTATAAAAAATTTTTATGTGTCATTGTTGTGGATTCATAGTCATTGGAAGTTCTACGTTCAATATATTTTGTGTTTTCTATCTAGGCTGTGGGTGTGCTTTGGTTTTCTGGCCTTACAATTTCTTCTCTTGATTAGTGGGGGTTATACTTATACCGACCTCCACTGGGTTGATGTCTGCCTATTGGGAGATTGTATATTTCACTTCTCATTTAAGTTCAATTCAAACGCTACATTATTCTTAGTGCATCAAATCACTTCCTTTTCTTTTTTTTAATTGCAGTTATTAGCTGTTGCTCGAAAAAATGGTCTGGTAAGTTGTTCAGATTTCTAGTAATGTGAATCATGCTCGCACATCTTTATACAATAAACTAGTGCACTCCTCTTAGTTAATCATGTTTCTGCTGTTTGCTGCAGATTGAAGTTCTTAATCCTTTGAATGGCAATCTTCACGTTGCAATTTCGGACAATACCCATACTTCTCCTCCACCAAAAGATGAAGCTATTGTTGGAATGCATTTATTTTCAAAAGATGAATTGGAGGTGGCGGCATCTAGGTTATATATCAGTTTATAATTTGTGAGCTTGTTATATTATCATTTGATAGAAGTGCAAAAGTTATAATCCTTTTGTTAACAATGAAATATCAAATTTTCTCTTAAACCATCTATGCTGAAATTCCTCATTGTTTGATTATTTATTTTTAGGCGTTGCACCTTGCTTTCATGTACAACAAAAGGAAATGCAAGCATGAGGTCGATTGAATTTTCTAGTTCATCTTCGAACGATACCTCTACCAATCTTGTAAAAACGTGGAAAGTATGTGGTTCCGGTGATGTTATGTGTTCTAAAGTTGATGGAAGTGAAACCCATGCATTGTTTGGAGGGTGAGTAGAGATCATGTTTGAATTTTTAGTGTTATCTTTATATCGGCATTAATGACCTTTACCTTTTTGTATGCACAGGAAGGGTGTTGAAGTTAATATGTGGAATCTAGAACAGTGTACTAAGATTTGGACAGCAAAAGCGGTATGCTTCTTAGTTCTCCTTTGCACTTCTGTATAAAGCAGTCAGTCCTAGAGAATTTTTTTATATCCTTTTGAAACTTTTTCATTTGATTCAGCCGAAGAAGAACAGCCTTGGTATTTTCACACCAACTTGGTTCACATCAGCAACATTTCTTAGTAAAGATGATCACCGTAAGTTTGCAGCTGGTACCAACAGCCATCAGGTAATTGTAATTCATATCAGTTTCTCATGGTAATACAAGTTACAGAATCGGAAATATATATGAAGGAGAATGCAGTATTACAGGGAGTTATAGAGACAATTTCAGGGGAAGAAGTTACAACTTAGTAGAATGATTAGTGTCTGATATGGTCTTGATTTCTATTTCAAATATAATTAACGCTTTATTTAGAGCCTTTAAGAGAATTATTGATGATTATAGGTGAAAGCATTGTTTCTTATTAAAAAGAAAAAAAAAAAAAGAAAAAGATTTATAGGTGAAAGCATTGCAACTCTGCTACAATGTATCTATATGACCTCTGTATTTTTATTTTTTAATTTGTATATGAATTATGATATAAGTGTAAACTATTATTTTGATCTGTGTACCAGGCCGCTGATTTTTTTTTTTTTTTTTTTTTGGGGGGGGGGGTAGAATAAACATTTCATTGATATATGAAAAATAGTGATAAAATATCGTTATAATAGTATAATGAAAAATGAAAGAAATGAGAGTTTCTGTAAGAAAATGTGATTTTTTAAAAAGCATTCATTGGTTTCGTAATGAAATATCAAAAAATAATAATAACAGGATTCAGCCAACGCCGTGCCTAACCACATTGTTGAAAAAATGTCTTCTTTCTCTTTTAGATAAAACATGTCAGATTAAATTCATCTGAAGTGCAAAGTAGCTACTAACTAAAACTCCTAGCTTGCTATCAAACCCCATCAGGACTCAAGGTAGCCCTAAAGTCATCTACTTTTACATCCTTCAATGATGATTGGCATCAAGTTAAGAACGGGGAAGAAAGAAAATTAAACTGTCCACAAGTACAATACCTTGTTATTTCGAGTAACTCCAAAAGNGCAGAAGATGTAGATGGTAACACAATATTTGTGGGGAATGCGTCTGGTGATCTTGCATCTTTCGATATTCGCAATGGTAAAATTTGTTATGTGCTAGAGATAGGGATATTTCTGATTTAAGAATCTGGGTGTTCTATATCTTTCACTCAGTACTCTTGTTTAAGAAATTTAATTATTGACATATGTGGGTTCCTTTTATCTTTTATTTAGGGAAGATTGGTTGTTTTAGTGGTTGGTTCACATTTGATGAATGCTATTGCAACCACAATGGTTTATTTAAAGGTCCTCATTTCATTGTATAATATATGCATATTTGACATGTAGGTGATACTGTCATGGTGTCTTGAATATTTTTGCTGCAAATGCAGAAAGACATGAGGTTGTAGAGTTTATGAATTATGACATAGAAAGTGTGGGCATGCTGCCTTCTAATTTCACACATTGTTTGGTCCTTCTGATTTTTTACCATGTGACTGTTGCATGGTCACTTCAATACCTTGTTTTACTTTTGAAACGTCACTTTTTTACCCTGTTCCTTTATAAAGATGAGGTTATAAAAAGAGGTGGATAGGGGGCAATTTTCTCCAGCCTTTTTGTACAGATCTTGCTTCTACTAAACAGATAGCTGCAGTCTTGACTTACACCTATCGTCTTTAGAAAGGAAAAAATAAATAGCTTTTCTATAGACCTGCAATTCCCAGTAGTATTCGAACTTTTTCCTTTAGTCTAAAATCCATTTTCTTCTCAATATCTGTTGGGAACTGGGATCTATTTGATTGTTCCCTGATACCCATGAGTTGTTGTATATTATGTTGCACTGTTACCTCTATGATAGTTTTTTATAGCAGTTGACTGAAGTTTTTATTAACAGAGTAAATTTACGTGCAATATTTTCTTTTCTTGACTTGTTTCTCACAGGAAAGTTATTGGGTTGCTTCTTGGGGAAATGTTCTGGCAGCATAAGATCCATCGCTAGGCATCCGGAATTCCCGGTCATAGCATCCTGTGGTGGGATATAATTTCCAATATTACAATTATTTATCATTTCTCTATCTGTGACTGCTGCTACATGTGAAAATTTTGTTCTTTTACGGAGACTTTGTTTCTTTTTTTTTACATGCTTTAAAACGCTCACCTTTTATGCTAAAAAATCGACATCGTTATTACTTAATTTAAGTGGGGTGGTTAGGAAGAAACAGAAGAAAATATATTGACTTCAAACTTATAAATATATATTTGCTTTAAAATTTCAATTTATTAAGTTGTCTTCAATCTAGTGGATAATGTGCAGCTAGAGTGTGTTTGAAATTCATTTTCAAGTGTTTAATTTAAAAAATAAGTAAAAAAAAAAATGGAGTATTTGGCAACCACTCAAAATCTCTATTTTGAAGTGTATTTTAGACAATTTTTATCGAAAGAGTTTAAATAAAGTTTTTGGAAAAACAATTTTTTTTGAAGTCAATCCAAACGGGCCCTAAAGCAGCAGGGGTATGATACAGTCATAATAATTCCTGTCATTTCCTTCCATGTATCCAGTATCTTTTCTGCACTCAGTCTAAGTTGTGTGTGTGTGTGTTTTCTGCTATAGTTAGACTGATTTAAACTGCGCTATACAAAAACTGAGAGACCAGAATAAGAATATGTCCTTTACTTCAATGTGGAATCTACTTATATGTGATATTGAAATCTTTTTCCAGGACTAGATAGTTACGTGCGCTTCTGGGATATAAAGACAAGGCAACTTTTGTCTGCGGTAAGTTTTCACAATTCTTGTAAAAATACGTTGTTTAGATGCATCATTGAGAAAAGATCGATGTTCAAGAAGTTTTCCAGACAGTACCAGACAGAACATTTCATAAAAAGATAATGGCAGTCAACCTTATGGACTGATTGGCACCATTAATGTGATTGTATTTAGTGACTCAGATCTGTTATAAATATGACCGTTAAGACACAAATATAAGGGTTGATGTTAAAAACTTTAGATTTGTATCTTGCCCGCTGGTTAGTAGTTTGTTTTGATTTGCATCCTGCTAGTTGATCATCAAACACGTTTGTGGTTCCATTTGTTCAGTTGTTTTCTTCAGACGAGTAATGAATGGAATACTTGTATGAGTTGAAAGTTCTAAGCATGATTGCATATCCATGTCTTAGTTTCTGAAAAAATGTAGTCAAATCCAATGCATTAAAGTGGTTTTTATGATGCAGCCTACTCGATAGTACTCTTACTAAACTGAAACCAAGTATATAGCACTATATTCACGTCATTCAGCTGGGAGTTGCGTAAATATATTGCATCTTGTAAAACCAATCAAGACTTATAAATCTCTCAACGTTGCTTCCTTAAAAGTTCTTACGATTTTATTTAATAATGCGACTTGTGTATTTACAAGTACAAAAAGGGAAATAAAAAGATAGCATTTGATGCATTAATGTTAGGTGGGACAAAGTACCATATTCATATTTGTTCATCTGTGTGCAGGTATTTCTAAAACAGCATCTTACTGGTGTTGTCTTTGATTCTCATTTTGTTGAAGAAGGTTAGATTTGGTGATCCAAACTTTTTGCCCCAAGTGTACCATCAAATTAATGTTTGCTATCAAAACCATCTTTTATGTGATGCTCTATCTGTTTATTCATTCTCTCATTCATATTTGTCTGAACAGATGTAACACACAATGAAGTAGAGTCAATCCAACAGGAAACAGAGGTAGCTCAAATTGTCAGCGAGGAGGAACTCGCGCCTCGGAAGAGAAAAAAGGCATCTAAAGAAGACGGTGAAGGCGGAAAAAGGAAAGGTAGCAAGACTGCGGGCAAAGAAAATAAAAAAAGCAGAAGGAAGTCACATAGCGAAACTGAAAGAAAGCAGAGGTAGTAGTCACGTTCAAATGAAGGAAGATAGTTTAGAATCTGATATTCTTGGTTCTTGAGAAAGCAGAAAGGTATTCTTCTTCTGAATCTATTCAATTAGCAGATAGTGTTGGAAATTGGAAGGTCCATAATTTTTGGATTTTGAGGGCTCCCATGTAACTGTTCAAGCACGTACATGAGTGCTGGATAGCAAAGTAGGAATGATTCCATCGGAAACTGTTCAAACACGTACTACTATACTACTTGAGGGTTCCCATGTAAAATGTTGTTTTATTTTTAACATATTACTTGTGGCTAGAAGTATTTGAGTAGAATACGTATAATGTTTTAGATTAGCCCATTCATTTTTGGACTTAGCTATGGGAAAGTTAGGGCAGCTTAATTTATGAGATCATCAATTTTCGAGAACAATTTAGCAAGTCCTTGAATTATTATTATTTTTTATATAGCAAAATATAACACCGATTTGTATTTGTGAGTTTCATTCAATGTATGGACATTTTGAACTTTTTATATAATTTCAAGATATGTGATCCCAAAGCAACCAATATCAATTTGACTTTGATGTTAATAGTTTGACTGAGTGTGCATATGATAACTATTTGATTTTTTAATCTTTACATATTTGTTCTCATTTTCTTTTCTGTTACAATAGTTTTCATTGTTTTTTAAATTTCAAATTCTTGGTAAAAAGGACCCAATTATGCATAAGAGACTTTGTAATGACCCCTTCAAAATCATCCATAACACTCACAATGTCGACAATGTTGGTTACTAATTGTTGTGCATCTACATCCGTTTTTGTTTGCAATATCTGTTAACGTTTTTCATAGCTCATTAGATCTTATTTGAAAGTTTGCAACTAAGCTTCCAACATATCTTTTGTGGCACGATTAATCTTGTCTGAATCTATCTATTTTTTATAGAACAAAATGTTATGGTTGAAATCGTTGATGCTGTTATTCCCAAATATCATTAGAAGACTAATCAAATGGTTTTGAACTTATTTAGGGAAAGCTGCTACTTTTTAGTTCATGAGTTGTGTTACAAGTATAATGAACAAAGTTGTTGATGCTTATATTTTGGTCTGCCTTCACTTGCACACACAGATTCAAAATAGATAAAAGAGACAAGGAATGGTTGGGAAGCCATGTTTTTCATCTCTACCTTCTTTTTCTTGCTTCACTATTTTAGCAAATAACCATATGGATACTATAAATTTATAGCAAAAAAAGCCAACCGATTCTTTCAATTTTGTATAGTTAAAATCTAATTAATTATTCCTTAAATTTTGTTTCCTTGTCAAGAAGGTAAGAATTTATTTTGATATGATACGATTCCTTATATTGGAGACAAATTTAATTATTATACATTTATGGACGGCCACGTTATTGGCTTTTTGTTAACATCAGTAGAAGTTGAGAACATGACAAAGAAATTTATTGGAAAAAAGAGTATTTATAAGCCACCTCCAAACCTATAATCAAAACATGTAATTGAATAGTGTTATTGAAAATGTTACTCTAACAATATGAGAATTATGAATTTGTAATCAAAACGCACAATCGAATTGTGTTTGAAAATGATACTGTTATCGTTACCTTTATTGTTGTTATTGTCGTTGTAAGAATTATGAATCTGTCACTTTTACCATTATCTTTACCATTGAAGTAAAACGATAACGCTAACGGTAAATATGACAGATTCATAACTCTAAGTAAATGTGATCAAGAGTTGCACTCCGATTACGTTTGCGATTGAGATCCATTACGATTGACCAATCAATGGAATCACATTACTATTCCACCAATTTTCATTATAGATTGATAAACGTGGTGTAAGTCCATTTTTAATTAATACACAACTTTTAAAAGCCGAAAACAACCAAAATGAAAAAGTGAAGCTACCAGAAAGAAAATCAAAATCAGAAGTTCCAAATAAAAGGGAAGTGTGTGATTATTGATGGATGAGATATACCATAATAGGGGGAAAAAAAAGACACTTACCGAGGGGTGCAAAGTCATTGGTCTTCCATTGTCAACGATAATAGTTGTGAATGCATTATGGTATTTGAAGATGTTCACGGCAAAATATGAAAAGCTCTCTTTGAAGAATAATTAATTAGAAGATTATAACTAATTAGGATTTAGTATAAATACCTCTTTGCATTCTTGAATGAAATTAGAATGTATTTTTTTTTATTGATTTTCTTTGGATAAAAAGCTATAAAGGGTTTGTTAAGGGGTCCAAGAAGGTTAAAGCAATCTTGAATTCACAAAATATACAATACAAGCAATTGAAGATCCAAAAGAAATTGCAGACATGGTGACAGAAGAAGAAAAGAAAACAATGGAAAGGTTTGCATTTACCACTTTAATTTTGAATGTAACTGACAATGTTTTGAGATAGGAAATCGATGATTGATTGAGTCCTTGTAGCATATTACAAGAAATAAGAAATCATAAGGTTACCCAATTGCCCAAACATTCATATAGACAAACAAAAATATATCGTACATGTACGGAACAACAATTTTAATTGGAACATTACTCAATGATTATAATAGTATGTGTTGTTTTGTATGAGAATTATTCAAATAATGAAATATTCTTTATTTATTATTATTAATTTTTTTTTTTGAAAAAGTGCTAGAGGTCGAGAGATTAGTGAGATATTTCAACTGAGTTGACACATCTTGGCTTTCCATATCACTAGTAATTACATGGCAATACTTGATTACAATCAAGGAGATTTGCAAACCCGATTGAGACTCCTAAAAGTCGACTTAAGGTAAGGGAAGGAGCCTCCCAAACAGGTGGTTCAGTTACATAGCCTTCAAAATCAAATTCACAAGTTGAAATGGCATCAAATGCTGTGGTCATACTACCAATCATCTCTTTGTTTTCATTGTCATTCTTAAACAATTGCTCTAACGATGATTTCAAAATAGCTACGACGACCTCATATCCCTCTACGCATACTCGTGTTTTGTTGTCTAAGTCTGACCTTTTGAGTTGCTGCAAAAGGTACGAATAATTATCGGTCCCATTGGCGATAGAATGGTTCATGAAAATAGCAAACAACCCTCTTATGTCTAATTTTAAGTCTTCCCGAGGATCTGAGTTGATCACATCAAAGCAAACTGGCATCAATTCATCATCATCAAATTTGTTGCAAGTGTTGTTGATGAAAGTATTTGAGACCTCTGATTGATTGGTTTGAGCAATGGGACACAACAAACTCATAATTGAAAGTAATAAAAGGAGTAAACTATAGAGTTTTTTCCTATTTCATTTTCCTCTCTTTGGTTTGTTTCTTGTTGGACTTCATCCAATTCTTCCTTTGAAGCTTAAACCTATTTTTGAATAACTAATAATTACATCTTCAAGAAAGGAAACATAATTAATATTTTAAAACGGAATTTGGATATACGTTTTATTCTTTTTTTTTTTTTTTTCTTTTNATCCTGTGTATATTTCCTAAACATTTGAAAGGTTTTCAAGTTTATTTTTAAAAATAAATTTCAAAATTGAAAGTAAAAAAAGAGAAAAACCTAAAACAAAATTTATTGGTATTAAAAATTTATTGTTTTTTTAAAAAGGATATCCAACATTAATTAAAATGCAAACAAAACATTTTAAAAATATAAGAATCAAAATAAACTAAAATCGAAAGTATTCTTACCAAAATAATATTTAAACTACACAACACAACAATAATTAGAGAGAGTATGAAATCATTTGTATTGGTTTAGTAATTATAATCAGTTTTGGAAATAATTTAAAATAGAATTGAAATTTTGAATTCAATTAAAAGGATGTCTCACAGATAACGTATATTCTTATATAGATATTAGCTGTTGATAATGACATAAATTAATAAGAGACCAAAAATCGTATATATATATACTTTTGTAAGCGATATTCTTCATAAATAACGTATATTCTTCATTTACTCGGAAAAAAAAACGTATATTCTTCATTATTATTAAAAATGATATATTTTTAATAACTAATGCCATTATTTGAAATATACTCTGAAAGACTTTAAAAATATTTTAAATGATTGCCAAATACTTTAATTTTTTCTGAAATAACATATTTTCAAAATTAAATACTAAATACACCCTAAAACAAATAATACAAGAATTAACAATTAAATTAACAGATAAATTAAATAAACAATTAAACTAAAAATACAAGAATTAGTATGGATAAACTTTAAATCGGAGAAAAAACAGTGGACCAAAGATATTCTATATGTAAAAAGATAATATGTTTCTTCTTCTTCCAATATATATATATATTATATTATATTATGTTAAAAAATTGTTATAATCACATACAGATCTTTCAACAATTCCAATTAAAAAAACTCATAGCATAATTATAACAATCACACAATTAGAATTAGTATAGCCTCCGTTTATATATAGTATTTGGAGCTTACCCACTTCTTTAAATTTTTTGTTTGAAATTATCCGTATAATTAAAGAATGGATAATTGCAACCGGCAACACTACTTTTAGAGCTAATTGTTAAGTGTATAACAACATTTTTTAGAAATTGCAAATATAGAAAAATTTATAAATAATAGACTGCAAGAGCTGTATCTAGTGTAATATATCTGTCAATATTTTGAGTTTGCTTGCTATATTTGCAATTATCTTTTAAAGAATAGTTTTTTTTTTTTTTTTTAATACAAATGGAGGGAGGTTATTTAAAGCACAGACCTCTAGATCCTTAGCACATACTGATGTTAGTCGAAGCATCTCATTCCAACCGTCTTTAAAGAATAGTTAAAAAATATGCAAGAGGAAGATTTTAATATTACTATAAAAAAAAGGATGAAGACTTTAATCTCTAATTTCGAGGGGGTGTTTTGGCTCCAAATTGAAACGATGGAGTGAACATTATAGCCCATTTCATGTTTGAAGCTTCAAATATAATAGTAGTATTTATAACTATTATTTATGTATGCTAGGTTTGTTGCGTGCATTCCACATGATTTTTCCTTTTTTCTTTTTTTTATTACATGGACTAACCCGTTGTATTTATTGAAAAAAAAAAACTTGTGTTTATTTAGATTTGTGAGTATATATTTATTACTTAATTAGAACGGCTTATTATATTTATAAAATTAAATGAACTGTTAATATATTTAGTAAACCTTTACTAATTACCATTTTAGTTTTTTTCTTTCTTCCATCGCTATAAATGGAATACATTATAATAGTTTTTTTTTTTTTAATTTTATGAAAATAATTTTAATTAAAAATTTGTAATGACACACGAAATGACTACATTACTTGAAATTTCATATGATATAATTTTATGTTAAATTATATATTTAGTTTCTATAATTTGAAGTTAGAATTTAGTCCTTATAATTTGATAAAAAAAAAAATTCATAAATAATCCTTATCATATAATTTATTTATGAAGATTAGAAATTGTTTATGAAGATTTTTATCCAATCAAAGAAACTAAACTCTAATTATAAATTATAGGGACAAAATGCTAACTTTCTTCAAACTCTAGGGGACCAAATGTACAATTTGACCTATATTATGAAGAAAATATTAAAGAAATCAAAGTGACTCTAGTCTACAGTCAAATGAATGAACCATCGGGAGATCGTGTGAGAGAGGGTTTAATTGTCCTAACTATGGCATAGTATTTCCAAGATGTTAATAAACAAGAAGTACTTCTATTTATCGACAATATCTTTCGTTTTCGTTCAAGGGGGATTCGAAGTATCTACGTAACTCGGTAGAACATCTTTGGTTTTGGGTACCCACTCTTAATACCAAAATGGGTTCCTTACAGGAAAGAATTACTTCTACCAAGGAAAAGCTTTTAACTTTTTGTTTTAGGCATATAATTTTTTTAAAAATAAGAAATTAAAGGACAACTTGAAGTAATTTACATATATATATATATATATATATATATATATAAAGAAGTATACAGTTGCACATCTAAAACTCAAACTTAAAAATAAATCTAAACTATTAGGTCTAAATGGCACTCCCGTTTTTGGTAAGCATATACTTCCATTTATGAAAAGGTTAACAGTATAAATGATGTCTGGCTTCTGCTAGACTATCTATGGCATAAAATCCTGACCATTTAACTCTTTTAGTCAAATCAGCTCCTGGACCTCTCTTGTTAAATTCGGCATAGAATAATAAACTGAGAGGCCGCTCTGCTGACCAAATTGTCCATCCTGTTGGATTAACCACATAGTCCAAATATGAGTCCATAAAAATTACGGTCGAATAATCTCTCCAACTTCAAAATTCAGGTTTTTTGTCGACTTGAGTTCAGGCGAGGCCATTACACTGCAATTTTGGCGAATCCACTTCTTTGGGCCTTGTATCGTTTAGATTGTGCTATAATAGTAATGGTTCTATTGCCTAATCTTGCATATATCTTACAATCTTGATACACAACTCGTCCATTTCCAAATATGACATCCACCGTTCCTTAGGTTTCACTGTCTTTGAAAAACATATTGTCTCCATTCACATAAAGAGTGTCTTGATAACCATAAGTATACTTTGATAGTATACCTGGTAATTGGCGTAGTCATTCAAAAAGGCAACGGCTTGACCATTTTCAGGTCCAGCATAATTTTCAAATGTTAGGACTGTCCCATGAAGTTCTTACCCCTCACAACTACAAAATAAAAGTTAGGTATCTCAAAGATCAAATACAAATACATGCCCTGTTAAATATTTGAAAGTTAGAACTATGGAAACAAAAAGTGGGAAGTTCAAGCCTACTGAATGTAGCAGATTGGAAGGTGGTAAAACTAGTGGCATGACTTCTACTATCAACAATGACGGTGGTTGCAGCGTCGCACCTATTAGCGCTATGAAAGTCTTTTTCTTTTCAATTTCAACATATTCTTTGTAAATGCCAGGTTTCACATGAATGTAAAATCGGGAGTTGTTGTTAATGGGTGCAGCGGCTATAGCCGCACTAATGCTTCTAAAATTTCCTGTTCCATCTAAAGAGACAACAACGTTAAAAAAAAATGCTATGAACAAAGTTCATGCATGAAAGAACAAAGAAACAAATAGCCACAAACTTGACAAACAAGATTGCCATCTTATAATTTCAATTGAAAGAGAAACTTAAAAACAAAACAAAAAGGACAGTTAGAAATATCAAAGAAGAGAATATATGAAATTAGAGGGAGGGTTGAAGGGGTTCAGTGTATTTCCTTAGCTAATGGAACTATTGTTTATATAGGGAGAGATTGGGATAATTAATTAGCATCATAGTTAAAATGATTAATAAATTAAAGCCTCTAAGTACAATATAATTCGTCTTGAAAACATAATTATGAGCTTAGTTAAGAATCAAGGTAATGGTTGGAATGTTGGAAAACAACTACTTTGTACGGGAAGCTTAGGTTGTTTTGAGAGTGAGAGCTAGCTAAAGTGGGTAGGCCTAGGCTAGCTACCTGGCTAGGGTTTTAATTGAAAAAAATAATTAATTTGGGAAGCAAAGCAATGTAAACTCATTCAAATCAATTTAATCCTAATCATATTCTAGAAAAACTTTATAGCTATATATATATTCTTCTCATTCATCTAAAGATAATTTTACAAACAAATACGTTCGTATAATTAATTCAAATAACGAAGATATAACGATTTAGAAATAATATCATGTGATCATATTTACATTGTTTAACACCTCAAACTTTATATATATATATATATTTTTAATTGATCATAAGTTGAATATCTAATTTATATTGTCGGAACAAATACAAGAAGAACTTATTTTCACAACCATCCTTGAGTTGGTATACAAAATAGTAAATGTTCCTTTAAGTTCTATTTTCTAAAAAAAAAAAAAAACTAAGATTCCTTTTAGTTTATTGTTCATATTACATAGGTAAACTTAACTAGAGAATTGAGGGTCTTGAAGGAGAATAAACTTGCTATGATAAAAATAAAAATAAAAAATTAAGAAAGCAAAGCAAAATATAAAAGTACATAATTTTTTTTTTTTCTTTTATATGGTCTAACCCCCTTGTATTTTTATTTAGTTATTAATTACTATTCTAGGCTTTTTTCCCTCACAAAACTTAGTTATTTGATCATCACTAATTAAATGGAATAAATTTGATTAGAATTTTGTAATGACATGAAATTACTTGAGTTTCCTATACTCATACTGTTTCACATGATAAATTTTATATTTTTACTTCAAATCGTGGCATAATTTTTATATTTTTATATTTATATTAAGAAAAAGAAAATAGTTCATTTTTAAGAGAACAGTTAGTAACTTAAAAGAGAGCACCCAGGAGAATAATCTCAAAATGAGCCATTTTTTTAATAGCAATAAAAGAGGGACAGCAACATAATAAAAATACACAAATTTAATTAAGAGAATACCCTGAATCATAATCTATTGGATAATTGTTTTAAAAATTGGCAATTATATTCAAATATATATGGCAAAATATTTTGTTATCAACCACTAAAAATATTAAAATAAAATGTCTAGGGAAAATCAATTGATCTCACTCTCTTTATAAGATAAATGATTATTTCTCTCATATATTGTCAATTGACTTTGAAATGGAATGATTATATTATCTGATATGATATCAGAATCCTTGAAGTTGAAATGAACATTCCTAAAAATGATGAACCATGAACCACTCAAACGATCTAGATACGGAGCACCATCCAGAGAGCCAATTACTCCATATGAAACTCATGGGCGCTATCCTATTTAATATACGTTTTTTTTATTCTTTTTCTTCTCTCTTTCTTTTTTCTTCTTTTTTTCAAAATTAAAACATTAATGAATGATACATTACTATGAAATATGATCCTCTGTATATTTATTAAAACTTCGAAATTTTTATTCTAAAATTGGAAAGTAGAAGTGAAACTTTTCCAATCATAAAGTTATAATTGAAAGTTAAACTAAATTAAAACAAGGTATATTTGTATATTAAAATTAAGTGAAAAATTATTAATAATAAATTGAGGTGTTAAACATAAGCATCACAATGATATTATGCTAATATGAGCATAACTCAATTGACATAAAATTTATATTATTAGTCTCGAGATAGGAGGTTCGATTCTCCCACTACACATATTGTCAAAAATGTTATTTTTATTATATCTTTCCCGTAAAGGCATTAATTATTAAGAAGATATATGTTTTTCTCCATACCAATCTTCCATTGTTTAAAAATATATATATTTTTTAATAATAATGAAGAACATACGTTTTTTTTTTTCTTTTTTTGGGAGTAAATGAAGGATATACTTACGTTATTTATGAAGAATATCGCTTATAAAAACATATATGATTTTGTAATCGCTTTTAATTTATGTTAATAGCTATTATCCATATTAGAATATTTAATTTTCTCAAAAAATTTCTATGAGATATCCTTTAAATTAAATTCAAATTTTTGTAATTTGCCTATATGAATGTTTGGGGGCAATTGGGTAATCTTATAATTTCTTATTTCTTATAATATGCAGCAAGGATTTAATAAATCATCAATTTCATATATTTCCAAGTAAGGGAAGAATCAGCTTTAATACTATATAGTATATGATTTTATTTTGAAGGAAAAAATCAAGTATTCATTTCTTACAGGATAAATATTTGTATTAAAAATATATATATATATACACATGATATTACAATTACTGATAATTTTTAGAAAAAAAAAATGTTTACCCAAATTTGGAGATGAACCTATTGGTAAAAAATGAAATGTAAAATTACATGCACCTATTTCAAGATTGGCATTTTTTTTTTTTTGTCTATTATTTTCTAACTCTCCACCACAAAGTTATTTAAATTTTTTTTTTTTTTAACTCTTGTAAACTAATTAAAACCTATTTACAAGGGTAATTGTTTTAAATGATAAAACTGGTGAATATATTTTCAAACATAGCAAAATGTCACTATGTATTAGTGATAAACCGCAATAGATTTCTATCTTTAATAGACAATGACATTTTATTATATTTATGAATAAGTTGGTTCAGTTTTCCTTTATTTTGAAAACAGGCTTATTTACAACTACAATATTTTAATTTTCAATTTTTTAAAGAAAGTTGTTGGTATTTACTTATTTTCAATTATTTTAAAAAGTTGATATCAATTACAATTAATCTTGCGTGTGTATATATATAAGATCAGTTGCAAATATATGAATCAAGTCCAAAGTATTTATAGATACACCATAATGTAAAAGAATTTGGAGATATACCAAAATTTAGATTCTGCTTTTGAAGTCTATTAGTAATATATCATATCAATAGAAGTTGATTTTTCTAAAAGCATAACTACCAACAATTATTTTAAAAGTTACCGTAATTCTAAACTAAACCTTATTTGTCTAGCTCAAGTGATATAAGTGTGTATTAACGATAAAAAAGTCTATGGTTCAAATTCGCTAAAAAAATAGAAAATAGAATAGTTGCCTTGATTAGTATTCGAAGATGAATTTACAATTAAAAGGGTTTTTTCTTGTATTGAATTGAATTGAATTCAAGATTTTAGATCATAACAGAAGCAGTATTAGCTTTGCACATACATTCCGGCACAGGATATGCAACAACATCACGGTCTCTCCTCTTTGTTCTTAGCTCAGGCTGCCCCTGAGATCGTTTGTGTATCATCCTCACAATGCTTCCTAGCTCGATTTCACTAATGGATGCATTGTCAAAGTATTCAAGCATCGCTCTTTTGTTCGGCTTTATGTATTTTCTATGTCCCACATATGCACGATGCCCCTATTGCCAAAAACGAACACATTAAGAAATCAACAATAAAAAATAAACAGATTTACGTAGTTCATTAACAGTGTGTTAGTTAAATCAATAAGCAGAGGGGAAAAACATTTTTACTAGAGAGGGTTCGAGAGTTTATATAATACACTCCTCTAAACCCTAGAGCCAAAATTGTAAATTAGCATAAATATAAATACAAGTTAGGTCATTAGAAGCACCAAATAACAGATTACCTGCATAGCTCGACCCATGTTTCCACCATGGGATGGCATGAACACATCACTGCTCAAGGACACAATGTAATCAATGGCAGCCATGGCAGATGACTTGTTGATGAAGGGTAAAAGCTCTCCTTCTCTTGCCAATGTGTACTTTGTTACAATATTTGGGAATTCTGCAATAAGTGGTTGCAAAGCCTTTTTTCCTCCAAATGGCTCTCCCCCTGCACTGTAAATTCTTGCTTGTTTTGGTGCTCCAAGAGCCTTTAAGAGCCTATTTTTTTTTTATCACCAAACGAATAAGCTTTGTTTTCTTCTCATTTCTTCTTATTCAAAACTTCTCAAGTCATAGTTTCATTGTTTTACCTTGCAATTTCCAAAGCATTTAGAGGGCATAATCCGGCACGTCTGCGCTGAATGTGACTCATGTTTATCCTTCCCGTAAGATACTCGGGTTGCAAATTCCGAGTTTCGGCAATGACGGTATCATAATCCAATCCTAAACCGGTATGGCAACCAGATCTAACCCAAACATCCTTCTCTAAACGGAGATGGATGGCTATATAGGGTCCTTCAATCCACATTCTCCTTGTTAGCTGGTTTCCAAGTTCTTGAATTGGAGCTGCAAATTTTAGTGCATGGAATGCAACCTGATCATAGAGGTGATGACAAAAAGTTGTAAGTAAAGATGAAGTCTCCATTTAGTAATCATTTGGTTTCTCGTTTTTTCATCTTTGAAAATTAAGCCTATAATCATTACTTCCATTTCTAAATTCCTTGCTTACTTATCTATATTTTACCGATGTTTTCAAAAAACCAAGCTAAATTTTGATAACTAGAAAATTCAACTTTACACTTAAAGAACATGCAAATCATGGTAAGAAATTGATAGGAAATAGGCTTTATTTCAAATAAAAAAGAAAAAAAAAACGAAATAGTTACCAAATGGACTGAAGTAATTCATTCAAATGGTCAACTCACAAATTCAATGCCTTCTTGATTGAGCCAATTTAAGTTTTCAAGTTTACCTTACATTTGAGCTTCTGCAGGTCAATGGGAAGATTTTTGGAGAGCTTGGAGTCCAATCCATTCAGTACAAGAAGTCCTTCTTTATTGAGCTACAAGAAAGAACAGAAAATCTTAACAATAAGGCCATTATAACTGAAAAAGATGTTATGACTTATGAAACTTCTAATTTCCAAATTCAGCAAACATGTTGGAAGATTTTCCTTCTCACTTGTGTTCTAAATCTTGAACGAATCCAATGAGGAGAAACATCATGAGGAATCTTGGTCTCTTTCGACTTGAAATGCTTGAATGGAAGAGACGACACGACTCGAACATCAGCTTGTAACGTCTTCTTGAAATGTTCGACGTCAAAAATGTCCGAGAATTTACTACAGAATTAGCAAAACCCATTTCTAAAAACACCCCAAAAAAGAAAAAGAAATGAAGAAAACAGAGAAAAACTTGGAAAAAAAAAAAAAAAAACACTCACCTTTCATCTTTCCATATGAGATTGACCTTCAAAACAGGGACAATCAAAGCAGCTTCAAGAATTCTTGCAATTACGACAGCATCAGCAATTTGATTTCTCTGCTGATTCAATCCGCCTGAAACCATCACCATCAAGAATCTCCTCTTCTGTTTAGAGATCTTGGCAGATGCCTTCCTATATTCAAAGGTGAAATCGAGACAAGGCCTATAGCCTTCTCCATCAGGTTGTTTCCAAAATTCTGTTTCTTCATCAGAGAGATTGAAAGAAACTCCATGGGCTGGCAATGGAACCATTACACTGGTTGAGAACTTGGGCAAATTCTGGTGAGTTGAAGAAGCAACTGGAGAGAGGAGAGAGAGGAGAAGGCGAGATTGAGAAGAGGAAGAGATTGAAGGGAAGGAAATTGAGGATTTGGGAGAACAAGGGTCTGAATAGAATGGGGATGAGTGTAGGAAATTGATGGTGGAGATTCCCAAGAAAGCAAGAGAAGTAAGGAGGGAGAGAAAGAAGAGAGAAAGATAAGGGTTTAGAGTTCTGGGGAATTTCTTTGGGGAGAAGAAGGAAGCAAGAATGGTGAGTGAGAGCAAATCAAAGAATGGTGGTGGGTTTAGAGTTGAGAAGGAGTTTCTACTGTTTCTTGGTCTGGCCATGGCGGAATGTTTCATTGTCTCTGCAAGTCTGTGAGTCTTCCAAGAAGAAGAAGAAGAAGAAGAAGAAGAAGAAGAAGGATGTAGATTATGGGAAATGGGGTTTTGAATTTGAGATTAAAATTTGACCGTTTTTTCAGTTGAGGGAAAACCTTTTGAATTTGGCGGCAAAAATATGCTCCAATGGGAGATGATATACAAACCCATCTCTGAGAATGAATCTTTCACCATTTTAATCTTCAGCCATTGAACTTATCTCACCCTTGAATTTGTTTGTATTTAAATCACGTTAAATGAAAGTCCATTCTCGAACCTGATAACTTTAGTTTAATAATATTAAAGATGAAAGTTTGAACATTTCATTGTCACGTTAACTCAAAGTTAGCACTAACATAACATAATTCTTATGGTTAAATTAATATATATTGATATTTGTGAGGGTAAATTAATAGTAAACTTTAAGTCACCCGAGAAAGTCATTATATGGTGACTTAAGGTGAAGACAATATATTAATGGGAAATGTTGAGGAAGATTGCATAGGATTAATTAAACTAAGTTTATGATTGATAATTTCCATAGCCGTGATGGTTTCCATCAACGGTAGTATGAGTGAAATCAAATTCAATAGCTTGACATAATCACGTGGATGTAGTGGTACACCTCGACTTGTCTATGGAATATATAATGAAAATCTAACTTTTGACTTCTTAATCGAAGAGAGTGCTTACAATAAACGTGTAGATGATGAACCATGAACGGAGGGAACTATTGATTTTCCAATAGTATGATAGTGCCATTTACCGAAAAATGATCTATTTGTTCCATTCAAAAGCTGTTTTGTTCTTTTCATTTTTATATTTCCCTGCACTGAACATGTCTGTAGTACAACAATTAGATTATAACATACATCAATATTTTCATTTGATTTCATCACCTGCCCAACTATAACAATGTTAGGATTCAATCAAGAAAGAAACAAGTCATCAAACTCAATCATTTCATCTGCCACATTACAGAAGGCAGATTTCTTCAACAAACATAATACTAAGAATAAAGGAAGAAAAAAAAGTTCAATTAGTGCATGGTCAACTTTTGTCCAAGAACATATTTTATTTCTAATGATTTTCGACTCATTCAAAGCCCTCAAAAAGTTCGATAATAGCAGCCGGAAAATGGAAGTTCGAAAAATGGAAAACAAATGATTGAGATTATCAGACAATTCAACAGTAATTGAACTAGAAAGTAGTAAAACTGACTAGGGGCTCAGAAGCTTCGTTTTCCCCCTTGCAAATGAACTCTTTCTATCATTCTATGAGGAGAGAACTTTCTGAACCTCAGCTGTGACTTCTTTTGGAGGCTTCTCAGCTTGCAGATTAGCAACAATACCCTTTTTGGCATAGTACTCGATCACCTGCAATGCCAGAGAATTTTAGAAACATGAAGGCAAACTCATCCTCTTCTAACCACTGCTTAAAATTCTTTTTCCACAATAAAAGGAAAAGGAAGGGGAAAAAACCCATATGCTTTCCTATCACAAACTTTAGAAGTTACCCTTCCTTGCCCAACCCCCCAGGGACAGCATTTATTTAAAGAACGCACAATTTATTTTCCCATTCCCAATCAATTTTTTTTGTTTATTTTTTATATGTGTGAGTGTCCAAGGAAACTCGAAACTCACGCGCACGACGAATTTCACGGGACAACCTGCCTAACCCTACAACATTTGGGTGTCAAATAGGATATTAAATTCTAGGTAAGTGGTCACCATGGATCAAACCCATTCTCTCTTAGCCCTTTATCAAACCCAAGTCTTTTATTTACCACTAGGACAACCCATGATGGTTCATTCCTAATCGATTAGATCAAAAGGAAAACATAAGCAGCCATACCGGCTCGGTTTGTTTGTGAAATGCCTCCAGGCGTGACTTCAATACATCGGCAGTATCATCTTTGCGTTGAATCAACGGTTCTCCAGTTACCTTGAACACAAAATAAGAGGGTAATTAGTTTTTGCTGCAGCTCATCAAAACACATATATGGTTGTTGATATGGGGTGAAATTAATATCCACTTCTATTTCATTTCTAGATAAAGATAAGTTATGTATGGATTCTCTTACATCGTCCACGCCAGGAGTCTTTGGAGGAGCAAATTTTGTGTGGTAACTTCTGCCACTGGATGGGTGAATCCATCGTCCAGTGATTCTCTCCTCCAAAATTGCATCATCAATAGCAAAGTTGAGTACCTTATCAACTTTCACTCCTTGCTTTTCGAGCACCTCATCAAGCTGCAATGGAGTAATTCAAAAACATAATACTTGCGTATGAGTTTAAAATTATACAAGCAAAGAAAATAGAACATATATTGATCCAACGAATCTCTCACCTTCTGCGCTTGAACTACAGTTCTTGGAAATCCATCAAGAATGAAGCCTTTCTGACATGAAGGTTTCTTCATTGCTTCATCAATGATGCCAACAACCAAGTCATCAGACACAAGTTCACCCTAGAACATAGAACAATTAAGAACTTTAACGAGATAGCAAAGATAAAATTAGAATAAACTCATAGCAGAAAGCATGAGGAAAAATCTACCTTGTCCATAGCCTCTTTAGCCTTTACACCAAGAGGAGTTTTAGCAGCAACAGCAGCTCTTAACATATCACCAGTAGCCAAGTGGCACAAGCAGTAGTCATCCTTGATGATTGGTGATTGGGTCCCCTTACCTGATCCAGGTGGACCTGCAACACACCAGATATTCATGATTATGAATAAAATCAATCAAGTATAAACTGATAAAGCCACAACATATCAAATAATCAATAGTGCAATGAAAATCGATTGACCAGTGTCACAGGCACTCCAACAGAATAATATTACAAATCCAAAGAAATGAGGATTCTATCATACTAGATGTTTTATACTTCCAAGGCTCTCCTTCATTAGCTCTTTGGGGAGGGTCCTCTCAAGTCTCAACCCTTTCCCTTATGTTGTTCCTTTCCTTCTTTTCAATATACATACCAGTTCCTTTCCTTCTTTTCAAGAGAGAGAGAGAGAGAGAGAGAGGGACTGCATCCATAATCCTAACCTCATTAGCTTCCCCTCTAAGTTCCCTTACACTAATAGATGTATTTGGAAGCACAAGACTATAACCACTTTCTCCATCAGCCTTTCACCTGGATTCCATCATCCAATTTTTCCTCTCAACAACAATGGACAAAGGAAAATATTTATACTTAATCAGTTCAAACACTTTGAGTCCTTAGCACAGATTTCCAAGGAAGTAGTAAATATAAGTAGAAATCAGCAACAGTTGCTCAGTAACGTCCAAGATTCAAGAAATTATCACATAATCCATCATACTTGTGTGTTTGCAATGTGCAAACAAATATGGCAGCAGCAGCCCATAAACTCTTTTAGTTGATTTACCTTTTTGTGATTGCATACTGAAAACGATAAGATAATAGAAAAAAATAACATCAGCAATAATTTTCCATTGGACAGAAACAATCTGTTCGTAACTGAACATCAGAGAAGAGAACAAAAATGAAAATAAGTTCCCATTTCAGCTAAATCTTCTCAAAACTACTCCCTTAGTGGATCCAAGTTAAAACGTTACCCTTTTACTTGAAATGGGAACTACTCCAAAAGAACCTAAACCCATCAGCCATGATAGAAAATAACTTAAATAAAGAGTTAAAATCCAGATATCGAGTCCAACCCTAACAATTTGAAAGAGAGAAAAACAGGATACAAGAGGCATAAATGCAAACCCTGGCCCCTTTGCATCCATCTAACGCCTCAAAACCTCAAGATTACCAGAAATTGACTCAGAATAAGCGAACATAAAGCCAGAAATCTAAGTATAAGAGCATAAAAACCGAAAGTCCTAGTAAGATTACCAATGAGAATGAGACGCTTGTCGGGCTTTGAGGAGCACTTCATGCGGCGGAGAAGCTCCGTCATGAGATCGACGGAGGGCACGTCTTCCAAGGCCACTGCTGCCGAATTGCCCGCCATTGTTGCTCTGCTCCCAAGCTTTTTTTTTTTTTTGGGTTTTTTTTTTTTGGAATTTTTTTTTTTTTTTGGGTTTTTTTTTTTTTGGAATTTTTTTTTTTTTTCTTTTTGTTTTTGTGTCTTCCTAACGGATTTTCCAAAAGAAGTTGGCTTAGGGGAGAGAACCCTAAGGCTAAAAGCAGAGATTTTGAAGGGCCAAAGTAAAGGAGCAGTACGATGCTTTGAACTCAAGCATCGGTCGGTTACCAATAATTGTCCAAATGACAGTTATGCCCCTTGACTTTGACTCCATACTTTGTTGAAAAACTCCTTTTAACATGACGTATTCGAAGATAATTTCATTTCTTTCCCTAAGAAAAATAAAAAAGGCTAATTATACAAACGAAGTAATTTTTTTTTCGCTAGGTATAAGTTTTAACTTATAATTCTTGTTTATTTTTGCATAGACTATGGACCAATTTTCCTTTTATTTGAATAATACTCTGAGTTTATTTTGTATGTGTTTTAAGGCCCGTTTTAATTGACTAGAGAATGTTTTTAAAAGAAATTCATTTTTATTTAGACTCTCTTGATAATAGTTTAGAGGTATGAAAAGCATAAATCGAAAAAAATAGTCTTATGCCTAAAAAAAACTACAAATATCTAGGTAAGGATATAGTTGTCATTTCAACCAAAAAAAATCTAAATACATCCTTATCTTTTTGCAACCTACTCTAAGGTTGTGTTTGAAAAACATTTTCAAGTATTATATTTAAAAAATGAGTCATTTTGAAAAAAATTAAATTGTTTGGCAATCACAAAAAATTGATTCTGAAGTATATCCTAAACAATTTTTATCAAAAGAGTTTAAATAAAAATGAACTTTTTTATAAACATTTTTTTCTTAAGTCAATCCAAACGAACTCTTAATTTGATAGAAAAATTAGGCTAATTAAATATTCATTTTATTAGGTCCTTTAAGTTTTATTATTATCCTGTTCTTTCTTTAATTAAAATTTTGTAGATAAGAGAAACTCCCGTTATGAGTTATTTGTAGTTGAATTTTTAAAGGTGTAAGTTTAAGGTAAACCTCTCCTCCAAGAGAATTTTTAGGTGAATTGGGAGGTGGGCTTTGGAGCTGTTGCTAATGATTCCAATAGTGAAACCCTATTGATCATGGAAAAGATCCAACCTTTCATCAATTCAGGCTTTGGAAGTTGGTATTTACCCTCTAAGGGCTGTGATTATGTGGAGTCTTTTGACGAACTTATCTAGATATTCTAATGAGATTCAGTATTTTGTGGATTCTTTGCATGCTTTACATCATTGTGTAGCTATTGAAGGCTTCTATTTTGCTAAGCATAACTGCAATATTGTGGTTCATGAGCTTGCATCTTATGCACGAAGTTCTTGAACATCATTGATTTAGCTTGAAGATCACCCTCTTGGGTTGACTCTTTTTTAATCACTGACTATTGTCTTTTTGGGTTTGGTTTGATATTCTATGTATTCTACATAATAATAATAATAATAATAATAATAATAATAAAAAAAAAAAAAAAAAAAAAAGTTTGAAGGCAACCTCATTTTTTTAACTATTAAAACCGTGGTTTGAAATTGTACTCAAATTCATGTTTGTAAACATTTTTTAACATGTTTTTAAACTAATATTGGTATCTCAAACTTATGTCTTTTTTTTTTTTTTTTAATATTATTATATAACGAAATTTATTTGTTGCATTTACTAAGGGGGTGTTTGGGGAACCATAATAGGATAGATTTGTAATGTAATGTAATCCAAAACAAATGTTTGGATTGAGCGTTTTGGGCCCGATTTGTATTACAAAAGTCATTCCACAGTTTTCAATCCAATTCTATTTCCCACTGTTTCCATGGCTTGCGTTCTCATTTTCATTTATTTTTTGAGTGTTCACACATTCTAATACTCCTCTAATTCTCAATAATCTAATTACATTCCAACTCCCCAAATAGCCCCTAAGTAACTTGCAATAATGAGTTTATATTATCAAAAATGAAATACTTTATTAAGACTCAAGGGCAATGAACTGAATTTACATCTTTAGCAATAAGGGAATTGGCCCAATTAGAAAAATTATTACACCACACCCCTAATAATCTAAACCTCCTAGCTCTCTTGGCAGCCATGGGCAACTAAATTCAGGTTCCTTTTTATATGGACAGGTGTTATAGAATCGAAGCTTTCTTCTGTTAAGCATTCAACTTTACATTGAGATACGATTTGTCGTTTATCAATTTAATTGCCTCCAAGCAATTTGATTCAATAATGATATTTGAAAATCCCCTAATTCCTACCAAACGAATTAAAAATTAATGAATTATATATTATCGTCACCAAAGTTATATATCTAATGAATTATAGAGGCTACACAATAAAACATATATAAACATTGACGTAGAGAAACTAATATAATTTAATTAAAAATTACTTGACCATCCTAAAAAAATAAAGTCCATACATTATTCTTTTTTAAAAAAAGAAAAAGACGTTAACATTATTATTATTATTATTATTATTATTATTATGAATAAAGTTATCATACATTTCAAACATGTCGTCATCTTCCCAAAGAAACTATGAAACAAGTAGTTGAAAATTTTGCTTCAACCATCCATTCATTCATCGAATCTCCTGAAAAAATAAAGAAAAGAAAAACAGAGGAAGAGGAAAAATGAGCCAAAATCTACCCTCTAATAAATAATAATAATACAGAAGTCTAAAGGTTCCCATTTATTTTTCTGGTCACAACCATACAATAATAAACATTATACAGAGAGAGAGAGAGAGAGAGAAAGGGTCAATTTTGGCTCTAGTTTGATCCCTAAAGCCAATTAGGAAATTCTGTTTGAATCTATTTGGTCCTAAAGCTTTCAAACCTATAAATTTAGTCCTCAAACTCTCGAATTTTTTAAAATTTGCAAATATATCATATACAAAACTGAAAATTCTAAAATGTCAAACCTATAAATTTAGTCCTCAAACTCTCGAATTTTTTAAAATTTGCAAATATATCATATACAAAACTGAAAATTCTAAAATGTCATTAGATATAATATCCAAATTTACGTCTATGAAAGCAATTAATTTTTAAAGTTTTGAATTCATCGACCTATTAAACACAAAATTAAAAATTCAAAAAATTAGTAAACACGAAATTAAAATTCAGAGACTATTAAATACTTTCGAAAATTGAAAAACTATATTGACTAAAACTTCGAAGTTCAAAAACTAAACTTGTGTTTTGATCTATTTTACTCGTCCTCGTCCGGTGAGTGGGTGGGTAGGTAGCCCGTTGGGTTAAGTGGTTTATCTTTTTCTATCTACTGCCAATGGGGTTGGTGAGAATAGAAAGCACACAACTCCAGATACCTACCAAAGAAGATTACATAATGAAAGGACCAAAAAAGAAAAGGACGAAAAGTAGATCTTGTAGAGGTTCCTAGGCAGACAATTCTTTTTATATTTTGGTTAAATATATGTTGTACTCTCTAATTAGAAGATGGGGTAAATTCAGGACTTGTTTGGCAGATAATAGAGAATTTCAAAATAAAAATTTTAAAACAAAGAATTTAATGAAAATAAAATTGTCATTCTAATTGATAGTCGAGTCAAAACTTGGATTCTAATTTAAACCGTTCTTTAAAATGTGTTCAATATTTTATATTTATAAATCATAAAGCTAGTTGTACTTACTCACCAATATTTAGTTGACAATAGATTATTATTATTATTTTTTTTTAATATGCTTTAGGTTAAAAAATTTATATATTATTACTTGAGTTGTTTTCAAATAATAGCAAAATGTGCTAACTTATTTACAAATTATCAAAATTAAAAAGAATACAATTTAAAACGATTAACGTTATTATTTTGTAGTATTATAATACAATTTATAATACTTTGCATAATATATATTATATTTTTTAAAAAATGAATTGAATTTATAACATGAAATATTGGATTTCTAAATATTTTTATCTTTATTTAATATAACTTTGCATTTTAAAGTTTAAAATTCAAAATCTGGATACAATTAGAACATAAAAATGTTATTTTTCTAAATTTACACTTTTTGGATCACAGAATCCGAAAACTGTTTTCATAAAGAGAATTCGATTTATCTGCCGAACTCAGTGAATTCGAAAACATAAAACAGAATTTGGTACTTTAATCTAGTCTCTTATGTATTATCATTTTTCAATTAAGTCTCTTTGGTGAATCTTAAAAATTAAAATTGGTCCATGAAAAATTTAGATGCCATAATACTGGATAACATGTGAAAATTTAGAGGAAAAAATAAGGTTGTCTACTGGGAGAAAACTCGAAATTTCTAGCGATGTGTTAGAAATTTGATACACTTCTCTGTTCAACGAAGTTTTTCCTTCTAAATTTCTTCCAATTCACAAAGCATTATGCCACGTCAGTTTCTCATCAACCAATGTTAACGTTCACCAATGATGAAGGACTAAAATGAAAAATGTTATAACACAATGGACTAAATTGAAACCTTTTTAAACAATAGATACTTAATTGCAAATGATCCAAACATTAGAAACTAAAACATATATTTAGCCTAAAAGTTACCTGAGTGGCAAATTACAATGTGAAGACTTCATATCGCAGAAGGCATCTTCAGGTAATGTACCCATCAAGCTGATGGCCAAAATTTCAGCAAATGCAGGCCAGGAACAGGTACCAGCTAATAGCCATTGACTTTTGCTTTGACCCCAATTAACTACTGTTCACAGCATTTACTCATCCATGTTCTTGAGTCCTTGATCAACTTTCTTGCCATCAGTGGCATTCTCCTCTCCAGTCCCTCTCCTTCACCTTCGTTTTTCCATCATTTTCCTCAGTATTTTCTCCTCAACTTCTATATCATCCAGGCTTTTATGAACTAGATCCTGCTCCTCCAAGATCCTGATCAACTTTTAACTTCCTTCTCTTCCTTTCAGATTTCAGATCCTCAGAAGAGTTGCCATTCAAAGGAGCCATTCGCTTTCCTTGGCTATTCAATATCTTCCACAGCTATAGTTTTAAAAATTTTTCAACCTCTGCATTAAATTTTGAACATGAGAAATTGATTCCACAAGAGAAATAGCATTTATTGAAGCAAAAGTTGGAGAAAGATAAAAAGGATGGCAACCAATGACTCATTAAGGTATGGTCCGTTAGCTTTGTTATCTATTTCCACATGTTTGTTTTGATTACTATTTTATCGAGAGGGAACACTTTCTACAGCCATTGTTATTTAGATAGCTTTATATTTAAAACTAAAATTATAATTACAAAAATTACAACAATTTTGTTGGTCCATTACAAAAACTTGTATAACGTCAGGGTGTATTTATAAACTAGAGAAATGAATTAACACCTGCATTCTCCAAGAAACCAAAGGCAACTAACAGAAAATAGAAAAAATAATAATAATAATAAAATTATTCTTTTAAAAAAAATCCTCCCGAAGATTTTCATGCAAGTCGTGGCACTGATCAGTCAGCTTGTTACATCATAACGAAATGAAGGTCAACCAGAACAATGTCACTCATGCAGTACGCTCAATTAGACAGTTTAAACTTTGAATTATCAGTTAATCAATTGCACAATGTAGACAAAGAAATAATCATAACTCGTATGCTTATCAAGAGCATCTAGAAGAAAAATACTCGATTGGTGTAAAACCTTTGGGCGTCTATATTCTCAAGTCAAATCGGTTAACATTGAACCTAAATTCAGCCCTGCTTTAGCTGTGCCCCAGTCCAAGTGCCTTTTCAAGGTCCTCATAGACGAAGACAAGTGCTCAAAGATGAATATGAATATTGTGGTAACTCATGTACAAGCACCAGAAATGCTAATCTTCACTTCAAGTCCTCATTAAACCTAACAAAATTTAAGCACATTCCAGACAGTTACTCGAGAACAATGTCATTACTTCGGCCAGGGATTTTTGTTTCATCAAAAATATGTGACCGTAAGTTCAGCAAGTCCTAAATTGAACCTGGGTTTTTTGCCTTCTTCAACTGGAAATTCTAAGTTCCAAGAAGTTCCTCAACCCAAATTCTAAGTTCCAAGAAGTTCCTCAACCCATCAGTCATAAGCACCAATATGCAACCATGATCAATAAGCATGATGCAAACAATTAAAGTGTTGACATAGTTATATTTAACATAACACATCAACTTAAGTTTTGGGGTCAATGAGTGATTTAACATGGAATCAAAGTAGAAGGTCATGTGTTCAAACTCATGTATGTCATTTCCTCCCTGATTAATATTGATTTACACTTGTTATGTCTTTTACAAATTTTCAAGTCTACAAACAGAGGAGAGTGTTAAAAGTGTGATGTCAAGCTAGTTGTGGGGTAAGCAGTCTCACATCAGACAGAGCATGCTCTTAGTCATATCAAAGATCAGTGGAAACAAGCAGGGAAGAAATGTTTTTAAAATGAATTCGAGAATCTCATGGTATAAGTGATAATTCCAAATTGCAATTAAAGTTTTCTTGTAAATATAAACAATAGTAGAAGATAAATATTGAAAATACTAAACGGAATTTCGATACTTTTTAGGCTCTTGTCAACTATATCCCAATCCGAGCCCCAACAGGATCCATAGTAACATGATGATCAAAACGAAGCACTGTCTCATCATTACCAGTCAAAAGTACATATAGAATTCGAAATTCTAAATTAAATGTCGAATGATTTCGTGACTATATGAAAAAAAAAACAAAAAAAAAAAAAAAAAAAAAAAAAACGAGCTCAAGAACAAGTTTAGAAACACACAAATACATTATCGAACTCAAATCCTCAGCGGATACGTGTTTATACATGGATGAAAGAAGCGCCTTACCTTCAGAGACCTAATAACGTTGGCTGAGGGCATCGTGAACCGACTCAAAAAATGGAAGGCAGAAACCTAGCAATAAGCTTCGAAATCTTCCCGAAACGGTTCAAATCGGAAATGGATTGTCGTAGAACCTCAATGTTCTGCTGAAATTCATCGACGCCATTGTCTTGAACCAGAGGCAACCCAAAGCGAATTCGGAAAGAAGATACAATGCATCCATGAAGGCGAAGTCGGAATCGAAAACGGTTCTTATTTCGCCGGCAGCTTCGTTGGGTTGCAGTTTATACGGTTCATTGTTCGCGCCAACATTTTGACGGAACTGAGGTCTGGAGTTGTCCGGCTTAAAATTCTATTGATTTGAAAAGTACTAAATGACAATTTAGACCCTCATATTTTCTTAGTTTGCTTAAATTATTGCATGCCTTTTAAAATTGAGTGGTAGTATATATTTGTAAAAAAAAAGTTAACCTATTTTTCTTCTTATCTATTAAAGAGAGGAATACAAGAAATTAGATGCACCCTACCGTACACCTAATTATATTAAATTTATTCTACTACAATAATTTGGGGTGGATATTTCAAATCTTTGACCAAATACCGTTAACAATGCTCTTGTTAAGCTCTTTGTATCAAGAAATTACACAAACTAATCGAAAACTTAAAACTTTATCAAAATTTATCCACCCTCTACAGAGGTCTTTTGTTCATATTTAGAAATTATCTTTTTACTCTTGAGTTACAAAAACTCCAATTTGGTCGATGTAACTCAAAGTTACGACATCTCAAAAATTTTAATATCAATCATTTCGACTTTTAGATATATTGAAAGTCAAGATCTTTTAACTTTTTGCTCATTTTATAAGCATCATTGAAAATAACACAAAAAGACGTATGAAAGTGACAAATCATTTAGCTAAAACTAAATCATATCAAAAGAGAGGAGACATGATCAAAATAAAACGACATCTCTCTCATTTACATGAATCTTTTCATTTAAAGAGGTTTTATATACATGTGAAATCTATCCATTAAAAATTTTAAAATGAAAATTTGATAGAAAGTATAAATTGATTCACCCGTAAAAGTTTAAAGATATTATCATACTAGTTTGAATACTGGACACAACCTCCAAAATTATCACTAAAAAGTATTTAGTAATTAAAAATATTTAGTAATGATTAATTAATACTATATTAATTATGATATATTTTTATTATTTATCTCTCTATAAAGATCCCACTTATATAAAGATGTTGAGAAATTATATCGGATGGATTTTTAAGTTCCACACATAATAATTAAATCTTAAAAAGTGAAAAATATAGTGAAAAATATAGGAACAAATAAGTGTTTGGAATACATTTACAAGTGTTTAATTTAAAAAATAAGTCATTTTAAAAAAAATATATGAGTGTTTGGCAACAACTCAAAATGAATTTTGAAAGTCATTAGTATTTTTATTTTAAATCATTATTATCGAAAATATTAAAAAAATAAATTTTTTTGAAATATTCATTTTTTAAGTTAATTCAAATTGGCCATCAACTAAAAATTCACAAAAACAAGTATGATTTCTTGAAAATGCCTCTAATGATCTAAATTAGATAATAGGTGTGAAAATGAAAAAAGAAAAAGAAAAAGAAAACCATACCTTTATTCCTATCTTTTCTTTAAGGAAAGAAAAAAAAAAAGTCTTCTTTAAGAAATATAATAGCTCCAACTCACTACATTATGATCATTATTTGACAATAGAATAAAAGCAATAAAGTTAAAATGCAAACTATTGTCACACAAAAACATTGTTGACAATGAGATAATGTTGTGTATTCTCGTTAGATAAACTTTTTAATGCAATTTATTGCAACCATACAACTTGAAGGGCCTTCTTTTCAGAATTTGACATTTGAACTAACAAATCTATTAAAAAATGTTTAATGCTATTGATTGAAATAACATGATTACAGTACGACCATTTTATCACTCGTAATTAAAATTGCTACAATTATAGTAAAAGTTTCTTTTATTATTCATAATATTCATAATTTATATAATATTATTAACTAGTTTTTTTAGAAACATACTAAATGAATTCCACTTTTCATGTCACGATTAAATACGTTTATTGAAAAGTAAACATGACCTAAATTCCTAAACCCACCTTGTGAACTAATTATAGTTTTTATCGAACTCAAATCTACAAACCTAATTCACATGTCCAAAATTTGGCTTTCAAAATGTCTATTTTGTAACAAATTTATATAGTTTTTTAAACTTTTTTCTACAATGTGTGGGTTAAAGAAATTAGATTTCTGACCTTATATTATAAAGGTTGGACATTTGGTGGGTACAATATACCAAATGATCTTTAATTTACAAAATTATCAAAGTTATCATTCATGTTAAGAACTCTCAATTAAGTTAAAATTTATTAATAAAAGATTGATTATTATTAGATTATTTTTTTTCAATAAATTCATATCATATGGATACACATAATATATGTCACTTAAATGTTACTTTAACCGTTGAAAATCATCCCACTTACTAACAAAATTTGACTTATTGGTCAACAAAATCTATTTATTCTAAGCAAGGCATCTAAAGAACATGCTTATGTGTCCAAATTCATTCTTAAAACAAAATTACATGACACATAAACTTTTGTTAATAAATTTTAACAAGGAATTGACATGATGGATGCTTCCTTACATGATAAAATAAACTCAACAACTTTCTAAATTTTTGAACTTAAGTTCAAAAAAGAGTAAAATGTTTTTGAAATTGGACAGAAGTTTATCTTTTCCAAACCATGATGTCTAAACTTTATGTGTCTATTAGCGATAGACGTTAATTTGTTTACATTTTTATCTATCAATAATAGACTTTTACTGACAATAATGTACATCTATTAGTTTGTAGCCACTTGGAGCATTCATGTAAACTTAAATTAATTATCTCACATTATTAGATTTTATTTTCGTTCAATCTTAATTTTTCAGTCAAAATTGAGATAATTTTAAAAGATAATTAATTTAAATTTACTTAAATACTCAGGTATAAAATGAAAACGGTGTAGAGAGGTCTAAATAAGTGGTAACTATTTTGAAAAAATTATTATATTTTCTTTTTTTTTTTTAAGGAAAAATTATTATATTTTCAATATCATGATTTTATTGCTATATTAATGCATAATTTAGTATGGTTAGCCCATTAATTATCTAAAAGCTGAAATAGGTACACCATATTGTTTAAATATGAATTTGAATAATTGGCGTCATGTTAGTCACTTATTAAAATACATATTTTAATTAAAAAATAAAATTGAGTTTTGTTATTGCACTAATAGTTTTATATGGATTTAATCTAATTATCTATTTTAAGAGAAATAATTTTAAATGATAAAATTTTTGAAAATATTTAAAAATAATAGTAAAATTTTGCTATATTTATAAATATTTTAATTCATTTTTCTATATTTAAAAACAGTCTATTTTAAAATTGAACATTTAAAATTAAGATTTTATAATATTTTAAAAATACTATTTTTAAATTTTCTAATAAAAGGACCCTAAACGGATGTTTAGGGATTATAATTGAAAATATTTAAAAATAATAATAAAATTTTGCTATATTTATAAATATTTTAATTCATTTTTCTATATTTAAAAACAGTCTATTTTAAAATTGAACATTTAAAATTAAGATTTTATAATATTTTAAAAATATTATTTTTAAATTTTCTAATAAAAGGACCCTAAACGGGTGTTTAGGGATTATAATAGAATAATTATAATCCAAAACAAATACTTGAATGAAGCGTTTTGGACTCGATTTACATTACAAAAATTATTTTATTTTGACAGTTTTCAATCCAATTCTATTTTTTACCGTTTTACGCTTCATTTTCGTTTATTTCTCGAATCATTTTAATATTTGTCTGATTTCTAATAATCTTATTACATTACACCTTCAAAATATTTTCCTTCTGGGAGCACGGTCTTTAAAATAATAATAATAATAATAATTGGTGGGGCCTGTGGGACTCACGGTTGCCGGGTCAAAGGGAAACCTCGTCGTGCCACGGCGGCGATCCTAAGGAATACGGAAGCCATAATTATGTTGACACGACGTTTGCTATTCCAATTCCCAAACAAGAAACTTCTCGTTCTCTCACAAGAATATTTTATTTCGGTATATGGATTTTAAAACTTTATCTCTAACTTCGAGGTCCAAATTTTGGATTTATGTCTAATAGTTACATTTTTTTTTTTATTATTTCAACTCGTAATCGTAACCACCTTATGAATTTTCTTTAACAAATACAGTGTCATGCAAAATCATGCTTTGCTCATATTATATAATTTTGGTTCAATGATCACAAATGCCCCTAAATTGTAAGATTAGTTTAATATCACTCTCAGCTTCGAAAATTTTCATTTTGATTTGTTTGTTTCAAACCATCATAGTAGACTTCTACGTTTAAATTCATATATCGAAAAGATTGTGTTAGTGTATGAGAACACATATGTGAACTACATACGTAGTCTTTTTACTCTTTCAATCTCACATCTCTACTTATTTATTCTTCTTTTATCCTAACCCCTAAATTTACTGAAATTTACTTTTCGTTTCTAGTTGGTATTGTTGGTATAAACAAAGAAAAGCAATAAAAACTTGCTTCGTCTATTAATTTAACTCAAAGTTATTTTGAAACAAACTTTGAACTTTCGAGTGCTAAAACAAAAATTTTCAAAGTTGGAAGGTGAAACCTAACCCTAAACTAAAAGCATTTTATAATTTAAGCACTAATTTTCTTTTATAGAGAAATTATTATAAATGGAAAAATATCAAACTATTTACAAATATAGAAAATTTTTACTATATATTAGCTAGTGAAAGACTGCAATAGAATTCTACCACTAAGCGATAGACGTCTATCGCTGAAAGACAGAAATATTTTTATATATTTATAAATATTTTGACTCATTTTGATATATTTGAATATAAACCTTTTATATATAACAAAAACAAATTTAAACTTCTAGGTTTTCAAATATAACTTTGAGTTTTGATTTTTTTTTTATTTTAGTTTTTAGGTTTAAATATTCACTTTCAATCATTAATGTTTATTAATTAATTCAAAAGAACTAAATTAGTTTTTGATCGTGAGTGAAATTAGTTTTAAAAAACTACATTTATAACCATTTTTTACATTAAATAATTAAATGTTAATGCCAAATATCAAAAGTGAAGGATTAATGAAAAGTTGACCAAACTCAAAACTTAAAAATAAAAATATTAACATATTTTGAAATCTAAAGTCCAAACAAAAACTAAACTCAATACTAAAATTGTAATATTTTGAAATTTAATAGCAAAATCCTAAATCCTAAAAATGGTAGAGTTCTAAAAAAAAATGTTATGTAACATGAATTTAATAAGTACTTTTGATAGCACAACCATCTTTTGATATGTATTTATTGGCACATTAAATAGCCTTCCTCTAGTAGACCTGAAATAGCCCCACAAATTTGCATGTCCCAAAACATAGGGCAGTGTCATTAGTTTCATGTCTATGGGGAAGTTGGAAAACATGGTTGGATTTTTACTTTAGGTTTTTTGGTACATTTTTGGAAGAAAATTTCAAGTACCACAAGTATGGTTCTCCATTCTATTTATTGTAGGTAGTATTAATATATTTTCAATTTTTTATTTTATAGATTTAATAGCATTAATAAATATTTTTAAAGGTCAAACGATGGTGAATCTAGTATAATATTTATGAGGTTTTTTTTAACATGAAAATATAACTAAATAAATAAAATGTATAAATATAAAAAAAACTTAACTATCTATTGGGTAAAATTTCTTTTATATTTATAAATAGTTTGATATTTTTTTTATTTATTATAATTTTTCTAAAAGGTAATTTTCCTAAAAATATCCTACCATTTGTAATTGAACACTTAATAAAATGCCCAAAGATGGGGTACGTATTTTAGATAAATAAGATCTAAATTTACAACTAAAAATTTTAAATAAATTATTTTCAAGAGTTGTCTTATTCACAAAGTAATAAAGTAGTCTGTTGAGGAGCCAAATCTTGACTAGTAACATAACACTTAACCCAAAGGCCAAACCAAACTAAGAGTGTGACTTAAGACAATTTTTTTTTTTTTAAAAAAAAAAAAAATTTAACAAAAGAAAGTGTAGAATTTTTAAAACAATCTATTTATTTACAGATAATTTATAAAGATTTTCGATTGTGTCATTTGTAGGATATTGACTGCGTTCGAGTCTAAATTTTAGTTTCGAGCCTAAATTTTTATTTTAAATCATTGTCATATTATTTTATATGCATTCTAATAAATTTATAGTTAAAAAGTAGTTTGAAGTAAAGAGATAGGTTTTTTTTTTTTTTTTTTTTTTTTTTTTTTAGTTTAGCTTTTATTTATTTATTTTTTTCAATAACCTATTTAAATATTTGTATTTTTCTTAAATAAAAAAAGAAAAAGAAAAAGAAAAAACTATGATATGACCTTGTTGTCCAAACTAGGCAGGCAGCCAAAGAAGAGTATGGGATTTTGTTAAATACATATGGAAGACAGGCTGTCAATTTTGAAAGGATCAATTGTTGGTTCCAAGAAGGGCAATCCTAACATTTCAACTTATATTTATTAGATTTAGATTTTAATATAGTTCAATGTTGGATTGGAATTTGGAAGTATCCAAACAAGTTGCTTAATTATTAGTTGTGATTTTTTTAGATGCTATGTATAATGTAATATGAAAAAGAATGTCCTTTCCCTCTTAACTGTCACCTTTCTTCTTTTTATTTATACTATGAATTATCTTTATAGATATTTGTAGATTTAATGTCAATTAATATCATTCTATTTTTAAAAAGATGTTGACCAGATAAAATTTCTCATACTCGCATAGCACTGAAATTTTTCTTTTTGACATTCTTTCTTTCTTCTAATTTTATGTTTAACATGTCTAATAATAGATTTTTTTATAAATTTTATTTTTAAAATTTAAAAATCACTTTATTATATATAAATTTATGGAACTTGAACTTTCAATCTTGTGTCGAGTAAATTCGTAATTTTTATTTGTTAAAAAATCAAAGTTTAGAGATTAAGACTCCGTTTGGAATTGTCGTAGCTTTTAAAATAATTGTTTGTAGCTTTGCTTTTAAAAAATCAGTTGTGCAAAGAAATAAAATAATATTCGGTAAATTTCAACTTAAACTTGAAAAGTAGGTTAGAGTGTTTGGTAAATAAATACAAAAAAAATCTTATTTTAGATATAATAACTAAAATAGACTTATAATCAATATATATATATATATATTTTATAATTAAATTCTTAAATAATTATTTAATATGATTGATTTTATTTGTTATAGATTAAATTTTAAATATTAAAGAAAATAGCTTTATTTTTTAAAAAAATCAATATAGTATGCTTTTTTTTAAAAAAAAATGATGCATTTAACACATAAAAAATAGAAAATAGATTTGATTAGGCGAGAAATAGATAAATATATAAATAAATATTCTTTTTAAAGTATAAAATAGAAAACTAAATATTAATTAAAAAGCTACCAAATTTTAAGATAATTTAAAACTTAGTAGGATAATGCTTAAGAGCTGTTAACTAATTTAATTTGAATATGTTTTACCAAATCACAAATATACATTCACTAAATTTGTAATTTAACTTTTTTTTTTTTACACTTATGTTAAAATATCATTTTGGCAGTCTTTGTATTTCAAGTTCCATTTAGTTTAGTCATGTACATATACATCCAATTGTACAAAAATTAATCTATATACTTTCAATAAATCTCAAATTTAAACTTATTACTAGGTTGTTGTACATTAAAGCATGATTAGCATCTTGTTTATAAATTTGAAAAATATATTTTGTTGCATGAAATATATTGTTATTAATTAATAAAATTTGTTCTTCCATATGTGTAGTAGTATGAGATTTGGTAGAAGCAATTAAATATAAGTAAATGAATACACTATAGCCTTGATGGAAGTCGCAACAAAACAATTGGCTGGTCCTCTCCTCTAAAGAAAGGAAAAATATTATTTATTGTAGTTTTAGGAAGGACAATAATTCATATGGGGTTGGGTTGGAAAAATCTTTTCATTAAAATAGGATTGGAAATAGGGAATCTCATCCTATCCTATTCTCATCTTGCCTAATTTCAAATAATAATAATAATAATAATAATAACAAATATTTAGACATGTAAACGTTTGTGGGTTGGTAAATGATAGAGAAGATGAAAACTAAAAACTATTGAGAAAAATGTGTAAATTATATTTATTTTAGAAAAAGATTAAAGTGACATAAATTTATAGAAAGAGAGATATTATCTCTCTTTTTATGTCATTTTATGTATTAAAAAAATATTTATAAATATAGTAAAATTAGTAAAATTATTTATAAATATTAAAAAAATTTATTATCTATCAACGATAGACCACGACCGACAATGAAAATTTTCTATATTTATAAATATTTTTATTTTTTTTTTATTTATAATGATTTCCTTTACAAAAATTGCAACTGTATAAAAAAATTTAACAAAATTGGTTCTAATAATAAGTCTATAATTTCGTTATAGATATAGCATGTTTATTAGCTAATTTTCTTTTAAAAAGTGAGTAATTTTCTTAAAATAATTTCTCTCTAAATTATTAAAATATTTTGCTTAGATTTCTTGCCCATATTTTCTCTTGCTCTCATTTCTGCAAGAAAATTTCCTATACTAAGGTAGTACGGAAAATTTTTCATACTACCTCTATTTATTGTGTGTCACATTAACACGCTTTTATAAATATGGTGGGACCTATTGTCATCATACTACGGAGTAGTAGAAATTTTCCCCATCACTACAACTTCTTTAAGTTTAAATTTGTTCGCTCCTCACTCCCTCTATCTTCTCTCGCTCTTTACTCTATATTATTGAGAGTGAGAGTTGAGAGCTTAGCACGCATGCACAATAAAATCGTTTTGGTAATTTTTGCTAATAACGACACTAGCAAAATGTAAGTTTTGAAAAGTGAGGCATATTCTATTATGGACCCAAAATTTTGGGTTAGTGGTAAAATTATCTATTTGAATTTTGAATGTAGTAAGAAGTAAATAACAAAACAAAGAAGTTCATTAGTGAAACATATTCTTTTACGCTTAATTTTAAAAAATCAATTGATGATCTGATAGAGTTTAAGCTTTGTTCATATTAGCTTTGTTCTAAGTTTCACCCGAAATATCTTATACTAATATAGATATTGTTCTTCATTTTATGTACACCCACAATCTTCTCATTTTTTAGGCAATATAGAACTTTGGTCTCATTTCCAACCGATAGAATTTCATCCCTCATCCACTCCTCAAGAATTCTTTTGTATTTTTGAAAAAAAAAACAAAACAGAACAAAAGAAGGAAAGGAATCCAAATATAAAACTTAAAATCACTTTTAAGTTTAACTCATTTTACTTTGTATGGCTTAGAAACAACAATTTCATTCTTCCAGCCAAGGTAAAACTTTGGTCTCATCCCAACCGAAACAAATGTAAATGTCCAATAGTAATTTTTCATCCTTCAACCTCTTCTCAAAATAATTGCATTTTTTTTTTTTTAAATAAAAAACCAACAAAGAAGAAAAGGAATCCGAATATAAAACTTAAAAGCACTTTTAAGTTAACCCATTTTGACTTTATGGATTAGAAACACCAACAATCATACATGACCTTAAAAAATTTCTGACTAAAATATGAAGAAGAAAGCAAGATTAGATCCCGAATTGTAAAGTATAATAATGGTTGCTTGTTGGATTCCATTTACAGCCGAAGCCTCTCGTTTTGCACGAACAAAGCCTCCCAGCTCAGAAAGACTGAGACTTTCCAACCCAACACACAACACCCATTTCTGCAAATTGCCATACCCCATTTTCCATTAGTTTTCAAGAGAGAGAAAGAAGCATGTGCTCAAACTAAATGTGTCCATTTCAGGGTACCCCACCTTTCGCTTCATCCCTCACTGCCTTTGTGATTTTCTTTTCGAATGACAGTCCTGAGAAGAGGAACAGTGAGCTTAGACTCTTATTCTTGGCTTGGTTTTGCTTCAATAATGACTCAATTTGATCGCCCTCTCCTGTTTTTCTAACATTTTACTTGGTTGGTTTTACTTCTTTTCCTTCATTGAAGGAACCCTTTTCCCATTTTCAATCTTCTTTGATGATTTGTTTATACTCTGTGTTTCTGTTTCATTTATTGGGTTGTAGTAGCTTGGAACAGCTTTTGTTTTCAGTGTGAAACTTTGAAAAAGCGCTTTAACTTTCTTCTTCTTCTGTTTAATCAAAAACATTGGGGTTCACCATTTGTATGCTTCTGAAACAGAGGCTGCTCGAAGAAGAGGAAGAAGCAGGTAAGATAGCTATTTGAAGAAGCTTTCATGGGGAAGTATGATCTGTTGTTACTTCTCAGCTTTGCTTGGACTTTCTTATTTGCTGAAGCTTACCAATTGCAAGCCTCTCAAGCTCAAGTGCTTCTCCAGCTAAGGAAGCACTTGGAGTATCCAAAACAATTGGAGTCATGGACTGATCATAGAGTAGATTTTTGCACACTGTCTTTTCTTCCTCTTGTTAATGTCACTTGCCAAGACAGTGTGGTCACTGAGCTTAGAATTGCTGGTGACACCAAAGACAAAGTTGATGAGTTCATTGGTTTTGCAATACCAAATCAAACTTTATCAGAGGGTTTCTCTCTTGATTCTTTCATCACCACTTTGACTAGACTTAATAGCTTGAGAGTTCTTAGTCTTGTGTCTTTGGGCATCTGGGGTCCACTTCCAGACAAAATCCATAGATTATCTTCACTTGAGCATCTGGATTTGAGCTCAAATTATCTTTTCGGTTCAATCCCACCGAAGATTTCTACCATGGTGAAGCTTCAAACTCTCAAACTAGATGACAACTTCTTCAATGATACTGTGCCTGACTGGTTTGATTCATTGTCTAGTTTGACAGTGCTGAGTTTGAAAAACAACAAGATCAAGGATTCATTTCCATCTTCAATCCTCAGCATAAGTACCCTTACTGAGCTTGTCATGTCTGGCAATGAAATTTCTGGTGAATTACCAGATCTAAGTCCATTACATGGTGTAACTGTGCTGGACTTAAGCTGGAACAAAATCGATTCACCGCTGCCTCCACTACCAAAGGCATTGATCACAGTTTCACTTGGGAAAAACTCGTTTTCGGGCGAGATTCCACAACAATATGGCCAACTTAGTCAGCTCCAACAACTTGACATATCATTCAATGCATTGACTGGCATCCCTCCTGCTAGCATCTTCTCCTTGCCCAGCATCAGCCACTTAAATCTTTCTTCGAATAAGTTATCCGGGTCGCTACCGATCCATCTGAGGTGTGGCAACATGCTTCAGTTTGTTGACTTATCTAACAATATGCTTACAGGAGGATTGCCTTCCTGCTTGGACGTTGAATCTGATAAAGGAACTCTTAAGGTAGATGGGAATTGCTTATCTGTTAATGTAGGGAAACAGCATTCAAAATCATATTGTGATACAGACCATATGCAAGAGCATCAGCACCAGGAGCAGTCTAGAGCCAAAAATGCAGGAGTTGTAATGGGATTACTTCTTGGTATCTTGTTGTCAGTGCTTCTACTTTCAATTGGGGTTGTTTTATGTAGAAGATGTTGGCCTAGAGGAATATCAGAACAACATCTATTGCAGAAATCAGTTCAAGATAGTTCAGCAGCAGGATTCTCATCAGAACTTCTAACAAGTGCAAGTAAGTTCAGCAAGAATTTCATTTCCAGTTATTTGGTTAGTCTGCTGAGGATTATGGAGGTTTGGAAAATTAGTAGACTTCCATGACCAAAAGGTGTTGAGCTTTATCATTTCAAAGTTTCCTTCTTGCAGGGTTTGTTTCTCAAGCTGCAAAGTTAGGAATTCAAGGCCTTCCATTGTGTAGAACTTTTTCATTGGAGGAGATAAAAGAAGCTACAAGCAATTTTCATGAGTCAACCATCATTGGTGATGGTTCATATGGGAAGGTAACATTCTAACCTTTATGTTTAGTTTTGTTGCATGATGGTTCAACTTTGATGAATATTTGATCAGGTTCATCTTTTTGTATGCCCGTGTGTTCTTTCACTTTTTCTCAAATGAAAGTTTTGGTTTTTTCATTGGAAAAAAAACAGTTTATGCCAATGGCTCATCTGCAAAACAATCTGAGGAATTGAAAATGAGATGGGTCCTTGAATATAATATTCAGAAGCAAAACCATACATTGGGAGATGAAACTAGCTGTGTATGCAAGAATCTACATAACAATATCAGATTGTCAATGTTCAAATAGAACATTTCCTCTATTTGAAGTTAAAAGGAGTTTTCTAAAAATTAGAAACCACACTTTCAATGAGAAAGAAAAATATACACTTGCCTACAAAAAAGAAGCCTACAAAAGGGAGCCCGGTCACAAAAGGGATCCAGTCAAGTAGAAAAAGACTAAGAGTGTAATTACAAAAGGGGTTTGGTCACAAGTCCAAAAGAAAACATAGAATCTAATAAGGTGAATTTCACCCAACAGGAAATGCACTTAATCAATGATGATTAAAAACCATAATTATGTTACTTTTAAACCATCCTTTGTTATTTTGATTCTTCTTCCACCATGTATTTCAGCCTTCTTAATATGTTTTGTAGCTTTACAGAGGGAGGCTAGAGAATGGGATTCAAGTTGCCATAAGGTCCTTGCTTATATCAAAGAAATTTTCTATTAGAAATCTTAAGCTTAGGTTAGATATGCTTGGAAAGCTCAGGCACCCAAATTTGGTCTGCCTTTTGGGACACTGCATTGAAGGAGATGGACAAGATTATAATGACATCAAGGTCTTCCTCATATCCGAATATGTTCCAAATGGGAGTTTCCGTACACATCTCTCTGGTAATTTAGAAACCTTTTCAGACTGAGATTCTTAACCTTTCCATACTTGAGAGAAATATTTCTCGTCTTACAAATTATTGTACTTGTAGAGAAGGTTTTGAACTGGTCTGAAAGATTAGCAATTCTAATCAGTGTTGCCAAGGCTGTTCATTTCCTGCATACTGGAGTTATTCCCGGTTTCTTCGACAACCGATTAAAGATCAACAATATCTTGATTGATGAACATAACGTGGCAAAGTTGAGTGATTATGGATTGTCCATTATCTCAGAAGAACCAGCTAAATCTGTGGTAGGTTTGACTTGTTTATTATTGCTGTTGAATCATTGGTATATGCTGATTACTCCTCTCTTCTGTTTGTGTAGGCAAAAGCAGAAGGCCCTCAAGCTTGGTAAGAATGCTTTTTAAGCACATTTAGGTCCTCTTTTGCATGAAAATCAAGTGTTTCTCACTTGGGTTATCCTTTCTCAGGCAAATGATGAACTTGAAGGATGATGTATATAGCTTTGGGTTTATACTACTAGAGGCACTTGTGGCACCTTCTGTTTCTACCAGAAGAGGCCCCTCTATACTAAAGGAAATGGTAGGCCACAAAGTTTCTGATTATTGCTTTATTTGCATTATGCATAGCATGGTTTAAATTATAAAAATTACCCCCATAAGGAAAACGTTGCCTTTTGTTTCAAAAGTACCTCTATTCTTTCATTAGTTGCAATATTACCCTTGACTTTTCATGAACGTTTCGAAATTACTTTTGAAGTAGGAGTCCTTTAAAATTTCAGATATAAGGAGTTGGAACTAGAACGGGTGACAATCCGTTCTATTCTAGGTTGCCGGATGCCTTATAATTTCTATGTCCCAGTTTTTGTTCAAAATTTTAATGGATTTCTACTCAAAAGCAAACAAAGTTCTCCATCTCATCCATTTCTTTCAACTGTTCAATCCAATATGTCCTAAATGGTTTTCCCTACATACAGATGAGTTTGAACAGCCAGGACGAGCGGAGGCGACTCATTGATCCAACAATTCTAGCTACTTGCACACAAGAGTCTCTATCGACCATTATTTCCCTAATGAACAAGTGTATTTCCCCGGAAATGAGTCGCCCGTCTATGGAGGATGTTCTTTGGAACTTACAATATGCAAATCAAGTCCAAGATGCCAGGGATGGTGATCAAAGATACAGTTCAGCATCACAACAATGATTTCTTCCCCCCCGTTTTTTTTCTTGTCTTCCTGAAGTTGCTTCATGAAATCAGCCTTTCTTCTGAAAAGCAAGAGATTCTCAGAATGCGCATTGTTGAAGAACTTTGTCTAAAGCCTTTTTTCAGTTTCTTGTTTTTTAGAAGTTCAATAAGAATAGATTCAAATTGATATTTTGGGACATGTCATCTCTTGACATTGATGTTAAATTGTAAATCCTTCCAAGCATAAGAGCCCCTTTTTTTAAGCTTCTTACTTACCAAAATCTCTTTGTCCTAAGAGTGTATGAAAGGAATTCCACTCCAGTTCATGAAAGGGTGTCCAAGTCCAACCAAAACTTCATTACCTTCTATCGAAAAGAAAACAAAACTACAAAACCTTTTTTTTCTTTTTTTTCTAATTTTTTATTTTTATTTTTGCTTTTGTCTTTTTGTTGTTCCCTACTTTTTCTAGACTGGAATTGGACATTTTTGTTAAAGTAATTGTTTTAAATGACAATGAAATATTTTTAAATATAATAAAATGTTATTGTCATTAATAGACATCTATTCGTGTAAATAGTGATAGATGATAATAATATGACATATTGCTATATTTGTAAATAAGTTGGTTCACTTTGCTATATTTGAAAACAATTTTTTTTCTTGCCATTTTTTGAATAACAAACTTATATGTACCATAATAATTAATCACTTTTCTAAAGAACAAATATAATGATAATTTAAATTAAAATACTAGAAGAGATTTAGGATTAGAATTTATTTTGGAGACCATCGGTTCAACATTACTATACATTACTATTATTACGTTAAAATATCATTTTGGTCCTTATACTTTGGAGTTTATACAATTTTAGTCTCTATATTTTTAAATGTCCAATTTTAGTTCTTGTACTTTCAATAAATCTTAAATTTAGTCCCGACTACAAGTTTGTTGCACATTTTCTCATTAGTATTCATTTTTTAGGAGCATTTTCACTGTAGTTTTTGAAAAAATATATACAAATTTTGTTTCTTTACATGAAAATTGCTATGATTATTAAATCAATTTTGATAAAAATTAATTTCGGTGGACTAAATTTAAGATTTATTGAAAGAACAAGGACTAAAATTAGACATTTTAAAGTATACGAATTAAAATTAAACAAATGTTAAGAGTAGAAAAACCAAAAATAGTATTTTAACCTTATTATTATTATTTAATTTTCTCTAAATGCAAACGAAGATATCAAATTTTACAGTAGAAACCAAAGCAAAGCAAATGAATAGATGGATTTAATTTGGTTTTACTCGTAGCTTCGCTCAATAATATGTGGAAAGAGGGTATTCATAAATCCTAGTGAAGCATTGCCCTAACTCTGGTGGGAAGGCCGTAAAGGCGAATGAAACCAGCGGCATCAGCCTGATTGTAAATCTGCCCATTTTCAAAGGAGGAGATATCTTCCCTATAAAGACTGTACAAACTCCGGCGGCCGGCCACGTGGACGGAACCCTTGTAGAGCTTGAGAGTGACTGAGCCAGTGGTGGTCTCTGTGATCTTCTCCATGAAAGCATCCATGGATTCACGAAGAGGGTCGAACCATCTTCCTGCATAAACCAGCTCTGCATATTTGAGAGCCAATGAGTCTTTCACTTGAATCGTCTCTCGGTCAAGTGTTAGAGACTCGAGCTCACGGGTGGCTGCGAAAAGGATGGTTCCTCCTGGGGTTTCGTAGACGCCTCTGCTTTTCATGCCCACCAGGCGGTTTTCGACCATGTCGATCCTTCCAATTCCATGCTTTCCACCAATTTCGTTTACTTTGGCTAGAAGAGAAGGTGGTGAAAGAACCTGGCCATTGACGGATACAGGGACACCTCCCACAATCCCTATTTCCACATATCTGCAAAAACATTATGCCATTTATTCAGATCGAGGTATGCCTTTTCTTTTTCTTTTTGGGTGGAGGATGAAATCCTATTTAAGATTTTGAGTTAAAGAAGAAGGAAGGTTTAATTAAGGTTACTCAGGTTGATTTGGTGCATCTTCTGGATCCGTAGATATCATATACATCTCCTTTTTAGGTTCATTTGCTGGATCCTCCAAAACATCTCCCTGCAATTTCATAATCCACAACACAACTATCACCAACATAATACAATTCATAAGCACCTCAAAATCGACCGAGACGAGACATCATTTTTAAGTGCTTATTCAATCACCTAAGATTTTGTTTTTTAAATTTTTGTTTCTTTCCTCCTACTCATTTCTTAATTAGAGTTTTCACTTTTCGCATCACATTTTGATTTGAATTTTTAGTCAAATTCTAAAAACAAAAATAAGTTTTGAAAACTACGGTTCCATTTGTTAATCATGTAAGTCCCGTTCGATAATCATTTCGTTTTTTAGTTTTAGTTTTTGAAAATTAAGTCTACTTCTTCTACATTTTTTTTTTTATGATTTGCATCTTTCTCAAATTCAATAGTTGAATTCTTAACCAAAGTCTAAAAACAAAAACAAAATTTTAAAATCTGTTTTTTTTTAGTTTTCAAATTTTGACTAAAAACTAAACAACCAAGGAAGAAATTTGAAAATGGAAATAATCTCTATAGGCTTAATTTACAAAAACAAAAAATCAAAAAACGAAATGGTTACCGATTGGGCTTTAGTTTTTTGTTTTTAAAAAAGCATACAAACAACACATTCCACCGTTAAATTTTTTGCTTTTGTTATCTATTTTCTACCAATGTTTCAAAAAACTAAGTCAAGTTTTAAAAACATAAAAAAAAAAAAATATAGTTTTTTAAAATTTGTTTTTGTTTTTAGAATTTGGCAAAGAATTCAACTCTTGTACCCAAGAAATATGAAAATCATGGTAAGAAAATGAGAGGAAATAGACTTAATTCTAGAAAACAAAATGGTTAACAAATATGGTCTACTTATTTAGTTTTCAATACTTGGATTAATTTTTTAAAATATAGAAATTTACAAGTGAAAACAGTGTTTATATGCCTAATTAAAAAAAATATTAAACTCCCGTATATAATCATTTGATTTTTGTTTTTAATTTATGAAAATTGTGCTTGTTTTTCATCTTTTCTAAACAATTTTCTAACCATGACTTTCTCTCTTGTTTTAAGTAAACATTTGGATCTTTTGTAGTTTTCAAAACTTGGTGTAAATTTTAAAAACACTCCTAAAAATAGTATTAAATACTGGGAGTCTAAATAATTATGAAACGTAGCCTAAATGATTATTAAACGTAGGGTTTTTGAAAGTCATTTTAAAAAAGGTGTTAATAAAGGATACCTCGTGACTAAGATGCCACAAGTTGGCGTCTCGACTGTAAATTGATTCCTTAGTGACTGGAATAGGTATATTATGATCCTTAGCATACTGAATAGCATCTTGTCTCCCAGTAATATCCCATTCTCTCCATGGTGCCACCACTTTTAGATTGGGATTTAGAGCAAAAAATGCCAATTCAAACCGTACTTGATCATTTCCTTTTCCAGTGCATCCATGAGAAACTGCATCAGCCCCAACTTCATTCGCAACATCCACCATCGCCTATTTACAATGTATTCAAATTACCAGAGCAACAACAATATAAGGCTCGGTTTGAAAGGCGATTGTGAATAGGTCTTGTTTGGAATGACTTTTTTAATAAGTATTTTTAAGTACTTAGAACGTAGGAAGGCTTACCTTTGCTATAACGGGACGAGCCATTGACGTTCCAAGAAGGTATTTTCTTTCATAAATTGCACCAGCACGTAAACAAGGAAATATGAAGTCTTTTACAAATTCTTCCCTCAAATCCTTTACCACCAATTTAGAAGCCCCACTTGCTATAGCCTTCTTTTCCAAACCTTTCAGTTCCTTCATACCCTACAAAGTAGAGATGGAAGAAAAAACATTTTGATTCTTACCAAAGTTGAAAAACAAAAGCAAACTTTTTAGACCCTTCTAGTAAAGATTTTGTTTTTAGTTTTCTATTTTTTTTTTTTAAATTTATGTTTGTTTTCTCCAAAATTTTATAATATTGTTATTATTCTTTTTAAAGAAACATTTGAATTTTTAGTCAAATTTTGAAAAAGACTTTTTTCAATTTTCAAAATTTGGCTTGGTTTTTTAAAAACTTTCAAACAAAATAAAGAAACTTACAAGGTGAAAATAGTGTCTATAAAATTAATTTTCAAAAACTAAAAACAAATAATCAAATAGTTATCAAAACTTAACTAAAATTTTGAAAACTATCTTAAAAGGTAAACAACAAAACAAAGAAATAAAAAAAGGCATTCATAAATCTTAATTTTCAAGAATTAATAATGAAATTTTGATTTCTGAAAATTAAGTTCATAAACACTACTCCTACTTACTAATTTCTTTATTTTATCATCTACTTTTTTAAAACTAAAACAAGTAAAAGTTGTCCTCATTTTCAGAACTTGGCCATAAATAAAGACGGATTTTAAAACGCAAATAACCATCAACCGAGCCCAAACGATTGATTACCAAACAAGACCTAAATTTTCGATAAAAAAGACTTTAAAAAAACCACAAAACAAAGTTCACCTATGGTAATTCAATTACATACTTGACCAACATCTGCAGTAAAACATACAACTTCACAACCATAATTCTCCCTGCAAATACACATTTCAATTGATTAAATTCCCATAGGAAAAAATAATAATAATTACAAAAGTAGTAATAATAATAATAATAATAATAATAAAGAGATATACCTTAGCCATGGGACAATGACTGATGTGTCCAAGCCACCACTGTAAGCCAAAACAACCTTCTTGAGCTGCCCAAGCAGACCTTTACCATTGCTTTTTTCCATCTCTCTCTCACTTTGCAATGCTAGTAATTCAAAATTAAATGATTAAAATATTCTTTAAAAAATAATAAAATTAATTATAACAAAATTATCACTATTTATTTGAATTTTTTACTTACACAAAGACTCCATTGAAGCTTCTCCAAAAGAGATGTCCATGAGAACAAAAAAACCTTCTGTCTCACGTTGTTATTTATATTGCTTAATAAGCTGGTCAAATTTGTTTTTCTTGTTTAGTATCATTTAAAAAATATAGGTTTTGGTTATATTTTAAATGTTTTTAAATTTTAGTCTTCTACAAATGCAACACAACCGTAAAGCAATTTTAAAGTGATTCTCGATCAATCAATTTGAATTTTTTTTTTTTTTTTAAGAAATTGATTTTAAATTGAAAGATGATTTTAAAAAATCAATTTAATTAGAATTATTTTCAAATATAATAAAATGAGTCAACTTATTTATAAAATTAGGAAAATGTCACCGCTTATCAACATATGACAATGATGAATGATAGTAGCAAATGATAAACATCTATCCGTAACAGATAATGATATTTTGCTATATTTAAAAATATTTTTAGTACAATTACTCATTTAATTATTTTAAAATTTTTATTTCTTATTCAAATATTTAAACTAAAATCGCCGGTTGGGTTGGTCCAACCAAGAAAGACATGGGAGTCTTTGGGCATTGCTTTTTAACGATTGTTTGGTTGGTGCGAATCTAAAATGCCTAGTTGGCCCACCTCAAAGGCATCGAGTTCTCATGGTTGAATTATGGTAATTTGACAATTCCCCAAGTATCTTGGAATGCCAAATATCTTTGAATACCCTTTTTTTAAGCTACTTTTATTCGTTCTGTCAAAAGTTAAAAATAGCTCAGGTGTCGTTAAATTTTCATGGAATTATCAATTTAGTCTCTAAATTTTGATTTATAACAATTAAGTCTACTTTCAATTTTGTAACAATTTTGCCCAACTTAATTTTTGTACTTCAAAATTTGTAGTGATTTAACTCTCATATTGAAAGTTGTTTTAAGATTAATGAGATTTCTCTATGTAGGAGATTGGTAAACTAATTAGAGATCCAATATGTTTATAAACTATAAACTCTACATCATCAAATAATAAAAATTAAAATCGACATTTAATTTTAATGAATCATCTAAATTATTATATAATAAAATTTGAAATATTGAAACTAAATCATTTCAAACCAAAATTTATAGAAAAATATAACTAATTTTATATTTTTTATTCACCATAAAGCACGAACTATTTAACTTTCCCTTCCTACAAGCATCAGCAAAACAGCTCTTTTTTGTTCGGTACCCTATTATTGAATGAGAAAAAAAAAAAAATCCTTAATTGACGGTCTTTTCAAAATTTATCCAAAATGAATTATTCAGCACATTGATTATTTCAAAGTGTAATTATCCATCTTTATTATTACTTTCATTTTACAATTTTTTCCCCCCACAAGTATGGAGATGCAAACTTCTCATCTTTTGTTTTAATTGAAAATATATACTTAGAAATAAATTTGGCTTAACAAGTTTCATCATTAGTATTTAACTATAAAATAAATAGCCCGGTACAAAGTTAATCTAGAAAGAAGGAAAAAAAATTGTCCTAATTTTACTTGATATGTCCAGTACTAATGATGTAGTCTTCTTAGTTGAGATACATGTCTTAATCCGTTGAATCATGTTCAAAACATTTTAAAGATCTATGGATGATATACTACTTAATCTGTTGAATCATGTTCAAAACATTTTAAAGATCTATGGATGATATACTACTTACAGTTGGTCCACCAAGATCGTCTAAAGATTAATGGAATGACAATGGATGCTTCTTCCTCGACCTTGCAACTCGATCTCTTACATCTTTTTGTTTCTTTGAGGATGAGCTTATTTTTGCAGGTCCAAACAATCGAATCCGCATCATGTCTACTAACCGTGATTGAAGATGGTTGTTCATGTCCATCACTTGCTTTGTCATTCTGGAAGCCCACATTCGCCTCTCTAAGTTCGTTTCTACTTTCATCTGTATTGCTGCTGATGTCCCTTCAGTCTAAATATAATGGAAAAGGAGTATGAATATATTTATAATATGGCGGCGATTTGTCCAATTGACTTGACTAGCATTACTGTTAGCAGCTATATTAAGGCTACAACGTAGAAAGATTGAAGGAGAGACTGACCTTCGTATCAAGTATTTGCTGATTCAATGAGCCAGTACTCGCGAATCCGATGGAATTCAGATTCTCTCGGAGAGGTTGGAGGGAGGGAAAGAGAGGTATCGTGCTCTTCAACAAGTTGTCAGGCTGAGGATACTTGTCGAGGGAGGACACGGAGAATTGATTCAAGACTCTCTTACGATTTGATGTAGAGATCAAGGACGACTGTGGAACTGCTACCAAATTGGTTATTCTCCCTGTTAATGGACAAAAAACAACAATCTGATGCATGTTCAGAGATCCCAAATAGAACTCCTGAAGAGGAAAATTGTTTGTCTGTGCATCACCGTCGTATGGCAATGATGAAAAAACTAAATTGACCTCCCTGGAAACAATCATTTCTATCTTAGATCAAGTTTCCAGAACTACAGGTACAACCCTAAAACGTTTTCAAATCTTCAAAAGCCACAAGGATGGTAATCAGATAGCGAACTGAAAAAAGGCGAGAAGTTCAATGATCGAGTTATTACCTTTCTTATGGTCAAGCTTTTGTATTATCCTCTGACTGCTGATGTCCCATATGCAGACAGTGCAATCCTCAGATGCTGAAATTAGATCCATCTGACTGAAAGCCAGAGCAGTAATAGCTCCTCTGCATTAATGGTGGAAACATGAAAATGAACTTAAGTATATAAAGGAAAAGGCACGAGCCACAAAGAATAGGCTTGCAACATGTACATTAATTCATGGTCAGGGGAAAGAGACAACAAGTTGCAAAATAGTCATAACTAGTAATGTTGATCTGCTGATGAAGCTAAGAGGAAGATGATTTCAATGGAAAACATATTTCCTTGCTTGGAAAGTCATAGAAGTATATAGAACAATACAAGATAAAAGAAAGAGGTAGGAATACTGCAACCACTACAGAGAACTTTCAAGTACCATACATTACTTGTGTCCTTTTGGTGCAAGTAGTTGGTTTTCTTTAATATTAATGCAATTGTCAAATCCAAATTCAAGCCTGCTAGCAAAAATTTGCCCATCCACGATCCCAGAGAACAGAACTTGCTCAGTTGGATGAAGAACAATTGCAGTGATCCCCTCTATATGAGCTTGAGTTCCCCTAATCATTCCTGACATCAGATCCCAAAACTGCAAACCCGAAAGGGCTAATCAAGTTATAAATTTGTTAGAGCTTAACAGAATAATAGATACAATGTTACTGTTTAATAACCTTTAAACTGCCATCAAGGGAGCTTGAAATGATTATTGACATCGAGCAGCCAGACATGGTGAGTAGACCAGTTAAAGATGACTTATGTTCCATGAGACAATACACTATTGGCTGTGAGCTTCCCACAAGTTCCACATCCAGCAAACTAGCATCAAGATTGATATGAAAATCATGACAATGAAAAGCTATACTAAAATGATTTCATCAGAGATTGTATAAAGGCAATGTGAAGAGAATACACTTACCCAATCATGGACCAGACACAAATCATTCCGTCAGCTGAACCAGTAATGAGAAATGAATCATCCCAAGAAAATAGGATGCGTTTTATAGGTTTATGATGACCACTCCAAAGCTTGAGCAATTTACCACTACCAACCTACAAATTGCCTGAACCAAATGAGAATCTGGGGTGAAAATAGGGGAAAAGGAAACTTTAAGTTCTTCAGCAAGTGTACGTACATAAGCGCATACTCACATACATACGTACAAATATATATAAACGCACACAGAAACTCAAGTAAATACAAAATTGCCTGCTGAATAGAAATTATGAGAATGGCAGCTAATTACAGACCTCCCAAAGATGAATATTTCCCGAATGAGTTCCGCCTGCAAGATATACACTGTCCTTTGTTGAGGCAAGTGGTCCAATGGACTCTAATGTATAGCTCATAACAGGCGGCTGAGGCTGAAAGGCACAATTACGAAGGTCAAATAAATCACATAAAATCGCACTTGTGAACTTGAAAATCTATAGAAATCAATTTGAATTGAAGAAGAAATAACGTGACAGAGATCCGAGCACAGAGGCCTTATTTTGATACATATTAAAATCGAGTTAAGCCGATGGATTACGGTAAATTTAAATACATCACAGGAGATTTCGATTCTCCCTGAAGTTCAAGAATCATTAACGCGTATGTGTTAAGAATCAAATCGTCCATGATTATTCAAGCAACGTTAAAATCCAAAAATGACAGTTCAAAGATTCATCTGGCCTCGAGAAAATTAAATCAATAGTACAATACCTTGTTGAGGGACCAAATGAAGATGGATCCACCACCAACGGACCCTTCCTTACGAGTCTGAGAAGCAACAAGGAACTCGTTTCTCAAGCAAATCAAACCGTATGGAGGTGAAGCGCAAGTCGGAATGTGAAGGAGAGTTTGGCCTGTTTTCACATCCCAAATAGTAATCCCCAATCGCATGTTCCTGTCGCTGCAAACAGCCAACGCCATTCTTTCGCCGCCATTTCCCATTTCAAAACACTCCCATTAATGGAGGCTACGGAGGTATGCATGCGAAGGCTCCATTGCTTATGGCGTGCATTGAATTGAATGACGATTGTCAATTGAAAGAGACAAAATCAGTTGAAGATAACTTTAAACTTTCGGTTACCTTCCAAATTTGGCTTCTCAATTTTACCCCCTGTTTGGAACCTCCGGATTTGGGAGAAGATTCGATCGGGAAATTCAATTTTATCAATCTTCAATTACAGAACGAGGTCGCCCAATTCGAAAAAACTATTCTTTTCCTTATACTACTTTACTCATTGCTCAACATAGTGTATATACATAACAATTCGACTTGGATTAAAAAATGACTTGCATCTACAAATTGAACGAAATTGTTCTTTCTTTGTATTAAAAGACCTTTTAACTTTCTTTTCTTTTCTTTTCTTTCTTTCTTTCTTTTTTTTTTTAAGTACAAGACCTTTTTACTTTTGTCCTTGTATTTTCAATCGTTATTAAATACTAAAATTAAACATTTAAAAGTATTTTTACTGAAATTAGACGAACTCCAAAATACGTGGATCAAAATAATATTTTAACCTATACAATTTTAAGATAAAAAAATACAACTTTTAATTACAATAGGTCCGTATGTTTAATTAATTAATAAGTTAAAAATCATTATGAATCTGTTTTAAAATCACATATTCAAATTTCCGATCCCCACTGTCAAAAAGAAAATACACCCAAGTTCCGAAAGAATTTAATGACCTAACCGCTCCAAGTTTTAGGTTACTCAAAGCCTGCATACCACATTCTAAAAAGAAAATAAAAATATACCATTTTAATTTGGCAAAGAATAATACATCAGCAATAGATATATAAGTAAATTTCAAAGAAAATCGATTATAGACAAATCCCATATTGTTCAACAAAACATCCCTCAGTGGAGTTGTAAAAGATATATCTGACTTTTTTTTTTTATTATTTTTTAGATAAAAAGTAATCTCATTGACAAATGAAATAATGGACGTCCATAAAATGATACTACATAGACCAATGGGAAGGGAACAGCAAAATGGTGAGTAACAGATGAAAAATATCTGATTGTTATTGTCTGTTTGTCCATATCTAATCATGTTTTTTCAATAGAAAACCATCATATCAAATCATTTGCATTAGGGGAAAATAATTCTTTCTAGACATATAATAATATTATATAGAAAAGCCTGAGAGATAAGTGGATAAATAACCAAACCCAAGAAGTACTTAAAGTATGTGGTTTAAATTGTGAACCTTTACTAACCTAAATTAACTAAATAAAAAAATCAACTTCAAGCTAATAATAAACAGAAAAACCTTCTAAATGCAAACCCTAATCCCATTAATAAAAAAAACTAACCTTGGTTACATTACAAAAACAATACATGTACAAATTGTAACAGCCCACCAAATAAAGACAGACATATCGACTAATTAAATTACCTTATTGATTCTTGTGCCAAAGGCTCATCCATTATCAGAGTAAGGGATCAAAAGTCTTTATGGAGCATTGACCGGACTCTAGTGGGAAGGCCATAAAGGCGAATGAAACCAGCAGCATCAGCCTGATTGTAAATCTGCCCATTTTCAAAGGAGGAGATATCTTCCCTATAAAGACTGTACAGACTCCGGCGGCTGGCCACATGGACGGAACCCTTGTAGAGCTTGAGAGTGACTGAGCCAGTGGTGGTCTCTGTGATCTTCTCCATGAAAGCATCCATGGATTCACGAAGAGGGTCGAACCATCTTCCTGCATAAACCAGCTCTGCATATTTCAGAGCCAATGAGTCTTTCACTTGAATCGTCTCTCGGTCAAGTGTTAGAGACTCGAGCTCACGGGTGGCTGTGAAAAGGATGGTTCCTCCTGGGGTTTCATAAACACCTCTACTTTTCATACCCACCAGACGGTTTTCAACCATGTCAATTCTCCCAATTCCATGCTTTCCACCAATTTCGTTTACTTTGGCTAGAAGAGAAGCTGGTGAAAGTATCTCGCCATTGACGGATACAGGGAGACCTCCCACAATTCCTATTTCCACATATCTGCAAAAGATGATGGCATGTTGATCTCGTTGAACAGAAATGGCAAAGACCCACCAAAGAGACTTAAGGTATGGCCCACAAATTAAGCAAAGAAAATGAGTTATGAAAGCATTCTCTTAACTCAATATTATGAATCTCAAACTCGAATATTCAATGATAAAAAGTGCCTCTCTTTTTCATACTATTTAAACAGAACTCTTAATTTTCCAGCTGTATGTAGCAAATAGAATTAACTTGATTCTAGATTGACCGATTAGTCCTTTTACACAACCAACTGTCGTTGATAGAAGTTTGAATGGTTGAAGACAGATTCAATAATAGAAACATTATTGCAAAGATTTGGAGTTAAAGAAAGGAATTTTACTCTGGTTCGTTTGGTGCATCTTCTGGATCCGTAGACATCATGTACATGTCCTTTTTAGGTTCATTTGCTGGATCCTCCAAAACGTCTCCCTTCAGTAATAATGCACAAGAGAACATCAGAAAGAGCTAAAATTCATAAAGAGGTCAAAATCCACCCAGTTTCTTGATACATCCTAGAATATAATCGTCACTTAGGTTTATTTAAACTTGATAGACAAACTAAAACAAAAACAATCCACAACTTAGAAGAATGATGAATCAATCAAAACTAATCACCATTACCTCATGACTAAGATGCCATAAGTTCCTGTCTCGACTGTATATTGATTTCTTTGTCACTGGAACAGGTATATTATGCTTCTTGGCATACTCAATAGCATCTTCTCTTCCAGTAATATCCCATTCCCTCCACGGTGCCACCACATTTAAATTGGGATTTAGAGCAAAGAAGGCCAACTCAAAGCGTACCTAGATTAGATTTATCATAAGATACCAATTGTATTCATCAGGGAAAAGAGTGCTCATAGCCAGATAACGGTGTAAGGGCATACATACCTGATCATTTCCTTTCCCAGTGCATCCATGAGAAACAGCATCAGCTCCAACTTCTTTGGCAACATCCACCATGGCCTATTTTTTCAATATCAAAAGAAGTGCAAAGGAATTACCAAATACCAAAAAAACAAGTAAAAACCATGAACATGATAAATGTGAATGGAGCCTCCAAGTCACTTAGAACCTTAAATTTATTTATCGTTAGGACATCCACATTGCTAATATAACTTACAAGTAAGGACTACCAGTAGCAATACTACAGTTAGAACTTTTTTTTGCCCGTGATACTCTATCAGTGTAACTATGATACTACAGTTAGAAATTACCTTCGCAATAACTGGACGGGCCATTGATGTCCCAAGCAGGTATTTCCTTTCATAAATTGCACCAGCACGTAAGCAAGGAAATATGAAGTCGCTTACAAACTCTTCCTTCAAGTCCTTCACCACCAATTGACAAGCCCCACTTGCTCTGGCCTTCTTTTCCAAACCTTCCAATTCCTTCACGCCCTACAGGTTTAAGACCCACAAAGGGATGCAAAAAGATCAATTTCACAGGGCTTTCAGTCAAGTGGCTATCATATATATATATATATAGAACTTTTATTTAAAAACAATAATAAAAAAAAAAAAAAAAAAAAAAAATTCACCAACGCTAATTGCATACTTGACCAACATCAGCCGTGAAACATACAACTTCGCAACCATAATTCTCCCTGCAATCCATGCAATAGTTAATGGCCATAGGAAGAAAATAATTCAGAAGGAGATGACATAGAAAGAACAACTGAAAGCTCAAAGCAAAATCCACGCAGTACAAGCAAAGGGAAGGGTTATAACTCATAAGAAGTCGATGTACTGAAGAGCCAGTATCATCTATCTCTGAATTCTTCAATGTCCACAAATCATGCAACTACTACTACTTACTGAATGAGTATTTGATAATTTATAAGTTCAGGGCTAGATCAATGAACAAGATTAAACATCAGCCAAGGGGCCTACCTCAGCCAGGGGACGATGACTGATGTGTCTAAGCCACCACTGTAAGCAAGAACAACCTTGTTCAACTGCCCACGCAAACCTCTAGTTCCTATACCATTGGTAGTTTCTAACTCTCTCTCACTCTGCAATATTGCCCGAATAACTGAATCCATTCAAAAAGAAAGGATAAATTTTTTATCAACTCGATATAAAGGGAAAACCTCAAAAACAGATCTTACAAAGCATCTCGATCACAGAGCTAAAACAGTAGAACAAAATTAGTATTAATAATACACTTTATACCACTTGGCTGCTCTTGTACAGTAAATATAAACACAACTATACTATCTATACAAAACTACTAATAGAGGGACTCCATGATTAAAAGCTCAATCTGATAAAACTCCCTCTGCTTCTCCAAAACTACCCAGGGAGGAGGAGGTAATTAAGCGCAGACCAAGCAACAATGGGAACCTCACCGCTTTTCTTATTCGACGGGAGAACACCAACCCTGTTACTAGCTATGCCATTGCCATGGATTTCACACGTTTTTGCACCCAGCTGCAGCCACGAATACAATTGAATAAGTCCAAGAATGAGATAAAAACAGACTGATATGGATAAAAATCATTTAAGGATAAGAAGGAGAGGATTCTTGATGCAAATGCCTCTTGAAATGAATGCAACTTCGTCAGGCCAGAAATTCTGCAATAACTCGCCACCGCCTCTGAAAATAAAAACAAAACTGCAACCTCAGATAATGCATTTTAAAAACCACAAAACTCAATAGAACCAAATTCTCTACCGTCGACATTACACTAATCCATTCGTATTCCCGAAAGAAAAATCACAGAGTAGCCAGAAACCCGAATTAAGTTACCATAAACAGTCCATTCCCGTTCCCATTCCCATTCCCATTTTCATTTCCATTTCCATTCTTACTCTTTGAATAACAGAAAAATAATAATAAGAATTCAAACGAAATACCTGTTTTGGATTGGTGAAACCCAACGGGAGCAGATGAGAACAGAGAGCCTCCCATTATCTGAGCCATGGCGTTGGCAGCGATTGTCGTGACCTTCACAAATTTTCAGAGATGAACAAAGTTTTGCCAATCACCTTTCTGAAAATGGCTAAGACGCTAGGGTTTAAAACAAGCGACGGCCGTCGGCCATCCTTATATTGTCGCGTAATGGAGATGACCTAATCAACAATGAAATTGGCTATTAATCTTGTGGCTAAGCGTCTCTTTCCACACGTAATTTCATTTTCATCGGACGGTTAATCGGCTCTCCAACGACACTGGAGATTCTCTCCTGTACCACAATATTATATATAAATAAATAATTTTCCCCATTTCTTTTTCTTCTAATTTCCCTCTTATTTTCTTAATTAAAGTTGGCACTAATTTTAATTTTTTCTTCTAGATTTTATAAATACCACAAAAAGAGTTAATTAATTACTTATAAGAATCACAAAAACAAGTGTTAGAAATGTCTCTATCAACTTAACATTTGCCAGTTAGATACCCTTTTCACTTGATGGCCTTTGTGCTTGGATTTTCTCTTTTTGTTTGTCAGGTAGTTAAAATTTGTATATAATATATTAATTCACTTTTGTCATTTAAAGTATTTTAAAATTCTAAATTTTCTTTACAAATCTATGGTATGAGGTTGACATGTGTTATGCCAGGGTAAAGATAGAGTCACTCGCACAAATAGCAAAAAGAAAAAATAACAACAATACAAAAATTAGGCCCGTAATAATAGATTTGAAAGTCTTTTCATATCTAATATAATATGTTGATTAATTTGTGATATATTTTTGATATATTGCTCATAAACTTACAATATTGATTGGGGTTAGATATGTTATTGATCCACTTATGTCATACTTCAAATATTTACTGAATGATGTTTGATATATTTGTATCTTATATGTTGATACACTTGGAACATTATGCTTATAAGATCAAACATGTATGCTTAAATTTAAAATAAATTATTGGTCGAATGTTGATTGATGTAAGATATATTATTGATACACTTGTGTCTTATTTCAAGTATTTGCTAATTAATTGTTATGTGATTTGCTCATGATATGCTATTGATATTCTTAAGAGTTGTTTTTGATATTATATATATTTGAAAATTGATTAGTATGTGATATACTACTGGTATAATATTGATATTCTTGATAAAACACGTTTTATGAATACTTTATTATTAATAATATGTCAAGTTAATTTCCATTCAATTATTTTTGAAGTGTGAATTTTAGTTAATAAATATGAAATGAAAAATCGAAATAACTTTCAATAATATATTTTAAATTTGAAATGTTTGTTTAAAAAAGTTGACATGAAATATTTTTAAAGAAATAATAATAAGTTACCTTTCAAATTTCAGTTTAAAGTAAATAAATTTATGAAGAAACTAAGAAATTGGGTCATGAACAGCGGGACGGAGAAGAACAGGCCGGGGAAAGTAGAAAACCAAAATGAGTTTGTTCAAAGGGCAAAATTAGGATACATAATAAATAAATAAATAATAGAATTTGAAATTTTTGTTTTATGTGCAACTTTTTATATATCAAAGATATACCTGCAATTATAAATTTTAAATTTGTCATCCATTACCAATTTTCTAAAGATAATTTGTACATTTTACCATGTTAAATTATATTCTTTTTATAAAGTTTCTTTTGAGAAAAAAATATCTCGATTACTTTTTAATATTACCATATTATTTTGGGCACTGAGTAGAGATATGATGTCTCTATCTATATGTCTGTATTTTGAACATTCGGTGTGTTGAGTTCATATGTCGAGGATATTTGATGCATTTTTTTTACATAAATAATATGTTTTTATGATAATTATTTTTGTTTGGGAACTTTTTTATTCAATAATTCTACATACGTTTTTCTAATAAACCATTGATTGCACTTTATTTTGTTGTTTTTTAAGCACACATGTAATGCTGAGAGTTTTGAGAAATGGAGTTTAGGGTTTATTCTGGATCTTACATTTAATTTTTTTAATTTAAGCAATCATTTTACAAATTTGTGCATGTTACATTTTTAGTTAAGTCATTTTTTTTTAACATTTTTTATTAAAATTTTTTTTTTGAAATAAATACACTCAAGTGTCTGACAATTTTTTCTCAAAAGTGTTTTTACATATAAATTGTTTGATTTCTTACATGATAAATATAATTTTATTAATGCTAAATTACTATACAGAACGATTATAAAATACTATAAACTAATAAAAAAATCGAAAATTCAAGGATCCATATGCCCATTTTGGGAATCATTTGCTTGCCTATAAATGGTCCACACCACCCCTTGAGCTCGGCTCCTAGCATAGGTTTCCCATTTGGCACCCGTGAAAGCCCCTTGGTTGACTTGCTTCACATAACTTGCCAACAATTTTTTGTCAAACACTCTCACATGACCTCTTGGTCACCCTCAGATCTCCTTATGTGTTTGAGATCTAGGGGTTTGACACCAAGCCTCTAAATTAAAAACAAAAACTCGTTTTTAAAAATTAGTTTTCCAATTTTCTTCCCAAATTTGAAAAAATGTTTTCTAGATTTTAAAAGCAAAAAAATCAATAGATTAACAAACAAACAAGTTTAAAAATTTTAAAAATTTTAAAAATAAAAAAAAAAATAAGCTAAATGTTTTCCAACATATCCTATATTGTTATGAAATAGAATATAAAATGTACGTTTCATAACTTATATGAAAATGAATGCACATGTATTTAAGGGTATTATATACTTGAGAGTGATTTTTCACTTACTTTTCTTTCAAATTTGATGTCCTAGAAAAATCTAAAAACTTGAATTGATTTCTCAAACCATTAGTTGAAATGCACTTTTAGTGAGGTGGTTGTCCAAAAATCACCTTATAGAATTTGTCCCAATTTTTTTTTTTTTTTTAAAGCCACACTCATGTGTTGAGATTTTTTTTTAAAAAAAAAAAAAAAGAAAAAGAAAAATAATATTCCATTTCTAATAATTGGGCAAGTCTCACTTTAAAAACTAAATCTAGTTATTTAAATCACTTTTAAATATAAGATTGATATTTTTTAAAATTTTAGATTCAATTATAAGAAACGATTTTATAAAAAATAATTTAACAAAATTAATTATACCTAAATCTCTTTTTCTAAAATCCCTATTTCAATCATAAATATTACAAGCATGCTCTTAGATTAGGTTAAAAATTTTTACATAGCCCTTGTGTTTAGAAGCATATTATGGATTTTTCATAATATATATATAGACACACACACATAGTCTCCTCTAATTACTGTCCACTGCAAACCTAAAAAAAAGTATGTATTAATAAAATGATAAAACTTAATATTTTAGCATTAAATCAAATTTACTAAATTAATTTGGTAAAGAATCTAAAAGTAGGAATTTAAAAATAAGACATAAAAAAAAAAAAAACATTGTCATATTTCATGTTTTCAAATATGTATGGGGATGTTTTCAAAAATAGAAAAATGGTCAAAAATAATTACAAATGTAGCAAAATTTTATTTTCTGTTTATGATAGACCGCAATAGATTCAAATAGACATCTATCACTTTACCAGATAGACACGGATAGATATTTATCTAGGTCTATCGTGGTCTATCACAAATAGAAAATAAAATTTTGCTATATTTGTAAATAGTCCGATATTTTTTCTATTTATAATAATTTTCCACATTCTTCAGAAATTAGATTTTTAATTTAAAATTTTGTTTAAAATGTGATTGATACTATATTTATAAATCATAAAATTAGTTGTAGTTATTCACTAATATTTAACTTACAATAAACTACTATATTAATTTATTTTACATAATACATATCTTATTTTTTTAATACATGACATAATATATATCTTATTATTTTTTTAAAAAAAATGAATTGACCCAAGCAAACTTAGCTAAGCGATAATTGACATGACATTTCATCCTACAAGTGGGAGGTTCGATATATTATATATCTAAATCTTTTTATCTTTATTTAATGAAATTCAGCTCATTATAAAATTTAAAATTCAAAATTTGGATACAACTAAAACATAAAAATATTATTTTCAGATTTGTACTATTTTGTATTTCTAGATGTTTTTATCTTTATTTAAGTTAATTATACATCGTAAAATTTAGCATTCAAAATTTGGATACAATGAAAATATAAAAATATTGTTTTCAGAATTTTCACCATTTAGATCACATAATTTGAAAAGGAAATATTTTTTAAAAATAAAATTCGAGTTGTCTGCCAAGCACATATTAAAATATTTCAAACATATAAAGTGGACTTAAATTTGAGATTCAAAATTATTGGGATAATTTTTTGAAATAATAATAATAAAAAAAAAAGAATCAGGACAATAAGCGATTAAAAGAAAATTGTTTGAATTGTAAATATACAAAATTTATACTAATAAAAAGTGTTAATTTAGGAAGAACTTAAAGAAAATAAACAACTACATAATAAAAACTGGTAATCAAAATATTGAATTGAATGTCAATGAGATAAAAATTTTAGATTAATAAATTTTATGAATTGGAACTCATGGGTATGAAATTGATAGACACAAATATCATTTAATGCATAGACTCGATAAATTAATTGCATTATCTTTCTTACCGTAGCTAACAATGACACATACACTATTAAAAGTATCAAGTATATATATAATTTTAGTTAACTCGGTTGGAACTTAGAAAATTTGAAGTCATACGACTTGTTATCATCTCACATCCTTTTTTAGGAACATTTCTGTTAAAAATAATTTGAAAAAGTATTAAAATCTTAAAATGTGGGCAATACAATTGATCTAAAAATCTAAACAAAGTGTAACATACCAATTATTAATACAAATAATTATGATATTCGATACCACTACTATTAGGCTAGATTCAAACTCTTAAAAATTGGAAGACAATGAAGTCCCATTTATTTGAAAATTGAGCAAATAAAATTAATTATAGTTAAGGATCATAATACAAAATATGAGTTGATAGTTGTCCTAGGTAAGATCCAATATCTACCAACATGCCCGAATTCAAAGGAAATCAGGAAACGACATAAGAAAATGCACATCAAGGAAAAAATCAGAGCCTCAGGTCCTAGGCAAACCAACCGAGTCAATAAATAGATAACAAAAAATAACTAAGTTTCGCTCAGTCTGGGCCTACAGCCTCGAACATCGTAAACTACCTTGACATCGAGACTTAATTACACGTAACCACATGCGATTGTTAAAAGAAGGCATTAAAATTAGCCTCATTTAACGATCCCAACAAAGAAGAGTAAGTAATCTTCAAAGAAAAGCTCTCACGTTACTTTTGTGTGTTTAAATGAACTATACGTTTTTTATAATAACTTAAATATCAACAGGGGTGGATCTATTAAGAGGTCACCCTCAAATTATGACGTTTTATATTTATGAATATGATTTTAAGTGTGTTGTCTTAATGGCTAGAGAGTATTCTACCTTTTATCAAATGGGGGTTTAAGTCCTTCCATGGACAATGTTATTAAAGCTTTTGTTACTTTTGTTTTTTTAAATTTTGAAACCCTTCCATGGACAATGTTTTTAAAGCTTTTTAAAGTTTTTTTTGTTATTTTTTTTTATTTTTTAGTTTGAAACCCTTCCATTGACAATGTTTTTGAAGCTTTTGTGTTTTTTTTTTTTTTAACATTTTGAAAATTAAATATAATATTTAACTCATCTTGTACACTTGAAAAAAAAAGTAAAATTTAATAATATTTTAATTTTTTTTATATATATATAATTATTTTATAAAAGTTAATTGAATAATTTTTTTCTTTATGTATCTCGTTAAATAATTCTATAAAAATTTATAATAATTTTATAATTAGTATTACTTAATAACTACATTGTATATTAATGCATTTAAAATTACATTTATGTGACAATTAAATTACAAGTGTAGACTCTAAGTTTTGACTCTAGCTCTTTAATATTTTTAAATATCTAAGAGTCGTATTAGATGCACAGTTAATATTTTAGGAATCTATTAAAAACAAAAATCTAAAATTTAGAGACCTATTAGACATTTTTTAAAACTATGTAAACACAAAACTAAAAGTTTATTGACTAAACTTATAATCTTATATACATTTGTGCCCCCTCAATTGAAGTTTTGGATTTGCCACTTTAGTGTGTGGTAAGTTTGGCACCATATTGGTGCGAGGATCATTCATGCAGGTCAGCTAGAAAAGGAGACGAGATCGAGAGAAGCAGACCAAAGGTAAAGTCCTTTGTAGTTGGTTTTGGTAATCAAATTTTCTTTCGGATACTTAAGAATTTTTTTTTTTTTTTTTTTTTTAGAGTGAAAGTGTCACTTTGACACTTTTGAGATACCTTTTAGGTTGGGTTGGAGAGTGAAAGTGACACTTAAAGCAAAAAAATTCAAGTTACAACCAAAATAAACATTAGAAGTCTTGGTCACAAAATAAAAATACAATCAAAGCAGGGTAACAATACAACGCAAATTTTTTCTTCATCCATTACACAATACAACCAAACAAATTACAACTGGAAAAATCTTCAATGTCTTCACAATCTTTTTCTTCATCCAGTACAACTCTAAAACCTATAAAATTAGAAAAGAAAAAAAAAATAACACTATCAAAGATTCTTCATATTATATAAAATGAATTAAAAATAGGTATAGAGAACATACCTTCTTCAAATGCTGAAACTTCTTCAACGTGATGATGAATATCTAGATTAATTGGGTTAGAACTTAACCAATTTTGAGTGCATATAAGAGCCTCTACGATTCTTGGCATCAATGAAAAACGAGATGAATCAACTACATATAAAAGCATACTCATATGCTATAATAGATATTGGAATTGCTAAAATATCTTTACTTATACGGCTAAGAACCTTAAATCAATGACCATTCTTCTTCCACCACTGAAGTATGTCAAAACGTCTGTCATCCACATCCTCTTCCTTAAGAAGTTCTTCCAACAAATATACATCAATCTCTTACTCTTTAACACAACTAGTTTTCTCAACCCTTCTGAACGTTTGTATGATATTATAGTTGAAGTTCTAACCTACTGATTACATATCAACATCAACATCAACATTATTGATCTTTGAGACCATTGATGTGCTCGTACTACTAGTACTTGACCCTGTATTATGAACAACACTTTTGTACTCATGAAAGAGACATCTCAAAGCTTGCTCAACTGAATTTGTCATATATTTAACAATCCCTGGCCCAAAAAAACTCTTAAAACAATAAGTTAAAAACTTCAACTTTGATCGGGGATCCAACATAATAGAAATATACAACATCTTGTTTTTTCATTATTCCCCCAATATTTATCAAACTTAGCCTTAATGCTATTAGCCATTCGAACTAACATTGGGTTAGCACTAGTAGAATTCAAGTGTATACAATTTTGAACAAGAAATCTCATGGAAAACCAAATTAGAAGTAGTATATAAAGAGCCTAATATTTTCAATGCGACATTGTAAAAAACCTTCAAAAAACCTATGCAACATCTTAGCATTTGCCCAATCCTCCTTAGTAGGTGTCATATCACTCTTAAAAACAGGTTTTTCATCCTCTAGTTTGTCAAAAACCTTTTCAAACTTCAAAGTAGTATCAATCATCATATATGTTGAGTTCCATCTTATGACAATATCCAGACACACATAGCTCTACAGATAATTTTTCAAATTTAACACATTTCTTAAATTTCAACAAACGTGTAGGAGAAGACCTTATAAATCGTGGAAAAATTGAGGTTTGCCCTATTTTTTGAAAATGAGTTAACCCACGTCAAATTCAAGTGAAATTACCAAAACAAAAACTTGCGTACGTGGATTGGGGTTTCTCGCTCCCTTTCCTCTATCACAGATCGTGCTCCTCTCTCTCTTTTTCTCATGGTCTTGCTCTCAAATGCTCGGTCTTACTCTACAACACAAACTGAAAAGAGGGAGAGAAGAAGAAGAAATCGGGCAAAATTGCTCGTGTGGATTCGCCGAAACTGATTGTGCGGTCTTGCCGAAGTCGGTCGCACTAGAGAAGCCAAAGTCAGTCGCCCTAGAAAAGAAAAGCAACGAATGGAGGGAGAGAAGAAAAAGAAAGAAACCGAAGAAAGAAGTAGGAAGAGAGAAAAATAAATAAGAGTAATCTTGTAAAATTGCTTAATGATGATGTAAGCAAGAGGTAAAAATTCTATGTTTTAAAAAGTGGGGCAAAAATCATCTTGTGCCTTGGAATTGGGTCTTCTAATCAATATCTCAAAATTTTTTTAACTAACGTGGAGAGTATAAATATTTTATGCTAAATTATAAAAAAAAAATGCTCTTGAACTTTATATGTTATATAAAAATGCCCTTAAACTTGTTTTAAAAAGTTAAAAATTACATTTACGATTAGTTTTGGTTAGAAATTGTTGTGGTTTCGTCTCAAAATTACTCTTGAACTTTCAAAATTTTCAAAAATACCCTTAAATTTTAATAAAAAAAAGTTCAAAAATACCTACAATGAGTATATGAACAGAAATCATCAATATCTTGTTGCAAAAAATAATTATAAAATTTTAAAAATACTCCTACCATTACTATAGTGTTCATTTGATTGAAGTTTTATTGAATTCGAAAAGAACCAACTTTCAAACAAACTATATACCTATTCTCATTTTGTTTCATATAAATAATCTCAATTTTCTTTTATTTTTCCAATTCTTACCCTAATTTTCTTAGCAACCAAAAGAAAAACCAAAACTTTAATTCAAAACATAAAATCTCACAAAATAAAAAATATTCCTTTAACATATACCAAAACGATAAATAGTCAAATACAAAAAGAAAATATAATTGTCTATTAACCCACACCCAACTATTAATGTACAATATTGTTAGAATAATATTTAAGTCGTAATATCCATTGATGCTCCCATTACCTTCTTTCCTCTCGTCCTATTCCATTTATCATAACTGAAGTAGGTTGTGTATTAAAGAAGAAATGAGAGAGAAAAAAAAAAAAGAGGGAAAATGGAAAAATAAGAAGGTATATTCAACAGTTTGTTCGTATATTAATAATAAGTGTATTTTTTTTTTCTCTCTTTTTGAGATATTTTGTGGTATTTTTGTATAATTTAGTCATAACGGGGGACAGTTGTATCCAACCTACATTGTTATGTTAAGGTTAAAAGAAATGCAACAAAACTCGAAAGTGTGAATCCATGTGGCAAATTAAGATGTAATTAAAATTTGGTAAGTATTAGTGAATAGAAGAGGCAATTAAAGTAAGGGAAATTTGGTTGTATTTAAAGAAAGCTGGCATCTTCAAGTGTCCGCTTTGGAAATTTCGGAGCAGCATAGGGAATCGCTACACTCCTCGGATTTCTCTTATTCAGTTGGAGAATTTCAAGCCGAGATCTATCTTATCATCTCAGTTTTACATCTTAATCACTGTTCTAATGGCCGGTAATTTTGCATTTCTCACTGTCTTCTTCTTCTTTCCTTTCGTTTTCTTCAGCTTCTTAGCAATGTCCGTCCAGGTCGTGGCTCCATCTCCAATCATTCTTCAAGCTTATGGCTATCTTCAAACCCTAGCAAGAGATGGGGTGAACTCTTTTTTCTTTCCTATACTCCATTTTGGCTCACTCTTTGCTTGGGAATTGTGGTTCCTTTCAAACTCTACGAGGTCTGCCCTCATCAACTCTTCTTCAATCTTACCCTTCTTTTAAAATCGATATTGCTGCATTTCGATGGACTGTGAAAGAGTTTGATGGGTTTACTTTCTTTGTTTCTTTGGATGGGGTTTGATTGTTCAACTAAGCAGAAGTTTCTTTTTTTTTTTTTTTTTTTTATATCTTCTTCTCTGTTCACATTTGGCTTGGTTTTTTAAGAAGTCAGCAAAGAAGAAAGGTGCATATTGTTGATTTATACATCTGGGGTTTGACAACTTTCGAAATGGACATTTGTATGTAATTTGATGAGTGTCATTAAAGAAAAGTGACATCTAAACTATTCTGTTTTTCGCAATGAAGACGATTTCTTCTTCTCTGTTAGACCTTTACTTTCTATGAGTTCAACTTTTTAAAAGTGTAATCATCGGTGTTCTTATTGACACAGAGGTTTACGGAATTGGAATATTTGCTTCTTGGATTGTTAGCAGCACTTCCTTCCTTCTTGATACCGGTGGTGTGGCCTGGAGAGGTATCAATTTACTAGCGCTTCGTTTAGATCTATATGATCCATTACCAAAATTCATTCACATGTTTTTTTCTGGGGACTTATGGATCGCAAGTTAACTAATATGGATCCACATGATTTTTATCCAAGACTGATGGTTCTCTTAGACCGATGTGAAACTGAATATTAGTCGCACAAAAATAAATAAATCAATCGAGATCTAATCATGAGAAGACAAAGAAGAAGGAAGACTTATCAATTAATGACCTGTAACTTGTGGTGCACAAAGTGATGAAGATAAAGTGATCTTATTTACTTGGAATTTGTTGCAGGCTGACCGTGGTTTGCCTTGGAAAGATCGATATTGGGTAAAGGTTAGTTTTCCACCTTTTGTACGTGGATTACTCTTTGTTTTTGCAAGTTAGCAATTCAGAAGAAGTAGCTATATCATCCAAGCTAATTAAGTGTGATAAATGGTTTCCAACCTCTACTCTTTTTTGCTCGCTTTGCAGAGCCAAGTTATCTATCATCAGTCAATTGCGTTTTTAATGCTAGTTTAGCATTTCCTCAAGAAATGTGTATCTGACTGAAAATACGTTTCTAAGCATATTCTATCAGATTTCTAGAGAGGAGAATTTGTTGGGTGACTTTGAGCTGATGAACATTTTATATTGTAGATGAAATCAACATGATAACAACGCTTGTTTCTTTTCTCTTCTCTTCTCCTTTTAAAATAATAATAATTATTATAATAATAACAATGCAACTTTCCAGACAAATATTAAACCAGACAGATTAGGCCTCCTGATTCTGAGTGTGTAGAGACGCCAAGTAATAAAATATTTTGGCTCAGTTCCATATAATCCAATTCCTATAGTGTTTTATCACTTAACTGTCAAATTAGACACTACCAATCAGTTTTTCAATAAGGTCAGTTTGGACATAATAATTTTGGTTCTTCTTTGTGGCAGGCTAGTCTTTGGATAGTAATCTTCAGCTATGTTGGAAATTACTTTTGGACCCACTACTTTTTCACTGTTTTGGGGGCATCTTATACCTTTCCATCATGGAGGATGAATAATGTAAGCATGGGCAATCAAAAGGCAAAGTGAAAAAAAAAGCATTGATTGCCTGCTTCTATTTCTAAAAAATGATTTGTTAATGACAGGTACCACATACGACCTTTCTTCTTACGCATGTATGCTTTCTGTTCTATCACGTTGCATCTAACATGACTCTTCGGAGACTTCGCCATTCTGTTGCCGACTTGCCAGAGAATATTCAATGGGTTACACTGGTTGCGTGGATTTTGGCACTCTCATACTTCATTGCATACTTGGAGACTCTGGCCATTTCTAATGTAATTTCTCATATTTCTCCTTTTGGGTTGTCGATAAGTATCTTTTCAATCTGTCTCGTTGGGATTTGAGTTATTTGAACTGTAAGGATTGAGAACTTCAGCATATTTTTATAAAACCATTTCCACGAAACTCCTGATATATGCTTTGAGATATCTTTTCACACTTTCTGTTGTATTTTTTCTTCATATTCCTTCTCATTTTTAATAACTTGAAACGTCTGAAGTTTTATTTATTCGCATAGAAGAATTGCTCTTACCAATGATTTTTTAATACACATCTTACTTTGAGTGTGTGCAGTTCCCTTACTACCAATTTGTTGATCGAGCTTCAATGTACAAAGTTGGCTCTTTGTTTTATGCCATCTACTTCTTCGTCAGCTTCCCAATGTTCTTGAGGTAAGGTTCTCTATCCTAGTGCCTTAATATGCATAAATCAGTTTGTTTATAATAACTAGAAACCACATACAAGTCTACCATTTTCCCTCCATCAATATATCCTCAAAAGAAATTGGTGACTTCAAGACTGCAGACATGAATTACACAAACTAGATAAGGGAAGAAAGACAACGAAAGAGTTGCAAAGCTTTTGATTTCTTGGGACACTTCAATTTTCTATGACTGATCTTAATCATCTTCTGCAATTGTTATGCTGCTGCCGCCTCTTCTATTGCCCATAATATGCATGAACTTATGTATGAAGCCATAGGGGCTTATAAAGCATGCTATTACAGGAAAAGGCTGTCTTTTAGATTATTAGGTGGTAACACATAGGGACTGTTGGAATGTAATCAAGATTACTAGGAATCTAAAGAGTATTGGAATGAGTGAGGCATCGAGGGTGGAACGGAAATGGGATCGTAAAGCGTGAAAACGGTGGGAGAGAGGGTTGTGTAAAAAATTATGGGAACAAAATAAGGTTGGTACTACAAATCAGGCTTCAAACGCTTAATCCAAACATGGACTTTGGATTACATTACATTACAAGCTCATTTCATTATGGGCTCCCAAACAATCCCATAGTTCAGGGCCATGGCAGTATTGGCTTATGAGCTTTCATTTCTATCAGCCAGTTAACTGCGTTTGCCCAACTCATACTCTGAAACTGAATTGTAGTATTTTAGAAACAGAATGAGTTCTTATTTCTAAGATCCTTCCATGATGTTGAATATGTACAACAGGATTGACGAGAAACCTGGTGATCTTTGGGACTTACCAAGAGTGGCAGTTGATTCTCTAGGAGCAGCAATGTTGGTAACAATTTTACTTGATCTATGGCGCATCTTCCTTGGCCCTATTGTACCACTTCCCAAAAAGCAATGCTATCAACCAGGGCTACCATGGTTTCTTGGACAAACCAATTGAACTTTGAAAATTGCATTGCTGTTGTTAATGTGATCTTGTGTTGTACTATAGTTATTATGGTAGTTTTAGCTCTACTTGTGGACACTCTTAGACTTCATTGTGTTAGATACTATTGATCAATGATCCTTCTCGTTTTCATTTGGTCTCCTCGAATTCAAACTACCAGGATCCCAGAATTTTCAACCTCAAATATAATACCAGATAATCAAAACCAATTCATCAATATGATCAAATTAGTGAATGTTTATCGAACATGTGCAGACAAGAAATACATATACGATTTTTTACTATGTTAAATCATCAATTTTCTCAAAAAGCCAAGTTTCTCTCACCTGCGACTTAAAATATCAACAAGACTCAATCAATGGAAATCAATATTAAATGGAGAAGAAATAACATCGCAGAAGTTTGAACACAAAACTAGTCTGATACCATATTAAATCACCAATTGACCCAAAAGCTTAAGTTGATAGGGGAAGATAACATACTCCAAAAATTTGTGTTCATAGTTTTTATGACCATCGGCAGATGAAAAAGTTCCTACCGTTCTCATGAAAAAGTTCCCACCATCCTCGTGAATAAATGGAAAAAAATAAATGGGATTGTAATATAATTATACAACTCTCGTTTTTATTGTTAAAAAGTATATCTTCTTATTAGAAAACTGGCAGCCAGCTACACTCTCCATGGACGACCAATATTCTAATCTATATTAAATCATCCAAAAATCTGAAAAACTTTAATGTTCTAGTGTATATAGAGAGAAATTATCATCCAATGTAGGTCACTAAGCAATTAATATTACACCATCCGTCCTCTGTTCTCGTGTTTTTGCATCTCCAATGTCGATTGCATCCTTCTTCTAAGCTATCCCTCTTTAAGATTAGAAAACTTGAATTTATTCTTTAGTGTGAACTCCAGAGAGATAAATGATAGAAATATTTTTTGAAAACTTTTTTTTTAGAGTTAAGTAAGAGTTACTATTAAAACTTTTGAAAGTTTAATAGCACTCTTTTCATAGATACAAATAAATACAAAGTTTAGATGTATTTATATTTTATTTTATCTTTTGTTTGATAATTATGTTGGATACTAAGCATCCATCAGCCCCTTTTTCTAATTGGTTTAAACATGACACATTACATTGGTTTCTGAGCAGAGTGCGCCACAATTATTTTGATTGCATATGTTTATTTGTGTTCTTGGTAATAAGGTCTCAAAATGTAGACTATTTCAGAACTCTTTAGTTAGTTTCTTTTCTTATAATTTTCCACATTCTTCAAATATATATATGAATTTCTAGTCAAATTTCAAAAGAAAAAGAAATTTAAGTATTACAAAAAGAACTGGTAAAAATTGAATGCAGATTAGATAGATACGGATTTTATAACTTACTTAAAAAAAAAAAAAAAAGTCAAATCTTCAGGTAGCGAGTGTGTAAAGGTCAAAATTTTTACTTTGAAATTATTAAAACAGAAAATTCAAAATAGAAATTCAAATTAATAAATAAACATTTTATTTTAAAATATTTATTAATTATATTATATTCATTTCATATATATGAGTCTTATTTACGAGATACATAAAAATTGTATCTTACACTTGAGCTAAAATTTAAACCCAATCGCCCACTTAATTTTATTAATATTATAATAAATTAAAAACAAAAACCCTAAAAATTAATATCATTCTTTTAGGCTCCTCACGATTTGCCCTTCTTTTGTCTTCATCTTCCTCACAACGCCTCAACTTGCTGTCGACAACGCCTTAGTTCGCTGTGTCGACGCCGTAGCTCTTCTTTCCACCAGTCAGTTTATGTTAAATTTATAAATATGAAACAGTATATAAAAACATATATATTAAAGTTGACATACATCATATGATCTATACTTCATAAATAGAAATCTTGTCATATTTAAAAATGTTTCTTAGATTTTTAAATGTATTTAAAAATATTTCTTAGAATTTTACCTTAAATTAACCTTGTACTTACACATTTTATTTAAAATTATCTCTTACAATTTTACCTTTTAAAACAATTAACCTTATATTCACACATTTTATTACATATTTACTATATTTCATAAATATTATTACAAAATATTAAAAATGTTGGCTCACTCCAAATAACAAAGATATGAAAATATGAAAATATTAAAAATGTTGGCTCACTCCAAATAACAAAGATATGAAAATATGAAAATATTAAAAATGTTGGCTCACTCAAAATAACGAAGATATGAAAATATCGATGAAAATGTCCGATGCAAATTCAATACCATGTAGCATTATCAAATTTATTGACAATTTTAAGAATCACAAACTATTTGGTTGAAAATAATTTGAATTGCCAAAATGAACCATCAATCAATGTTAAAGATTTGATTCCTCAACAATAATAATTTGAATCCTTACCGAGGGTAAAATAAGAATATTCCAAGTTTAACTCACTACCAACCTTCTGATAGTTTGTATAATTTCATATTGTGTTATACTATACTAATATTAAAAGTATAATAGTACAGTGATAAACTAAAAATCTTCTAAGTTCGAGTTCGAGACAATCATCACCGACTGCACCAGGTTCGTTAAACTAATCTGATCACATATTTTCACATGACATAGATAATTAAGCCATTCAATAAGGACACCAACTATTTCACCATCTTTCATTCTCACTTCGTCAAATAATCAAAAACTTCACAACCTAGCAAATGACGCAATACCAAAAATAAATATGACTTCATATCAAAAAGTTCACAACCTAGCAAATGACGCAATACCAAAAATAAATATGGCTTCATAGCAAATGGAACCAAACCAAGTTTGAAAAGTAAAAACAAGAAATAGGCATACAGTCGTGAACAAATAACAAAACTTATTTGTGCGTAGACTCAGTCTCATCTTTGGAATGATCAGCTCTTGGACTTGGCAAAAAGCTCAATCTCTGCACCAATGAATAGCCTATTGTCAAGAAAAATTATGGCATACTCGATCTGATGAAGAAGTCCTCTAATTACTTTAAAGCATGTTCGAATCAACTTTATAAGTGCAATAAAAAGGTGTTGGTTTTTAAGCACATAGAGAGTCAATTCAAGCATAACCTTAACTTAATTTAAGGCCCCATTTCAAAAGACATCAAATTGAAATTCTGCAACTACTAACCATCTTATGTGTAACAAAATAAAACATGGTACTTACTAGATTTTGTTGAAGGCAACGATATCACAACTCTGGACATGCTCGTTTATGGGTTCAGCTGTCAAATGTTCCTCAATGAGATTGTCAACAGACACAAGGTCGTCAACAATTGTGAGCATTATCTGCAGTTTCTTAATACCATATCCAACAGGGACGAGTTTGGCTGCAATTTAAATGACAAGGGTCAAAACACATCCATGTACTTACATTACACAAAATAAGATGAAGAATAACCCTGGGACATGAAAACGCTTTACATAACTATAAAACAAGATTAAAAAAAAAAGACCCTGAACAAGCTTTCTATCCCATTTTCATCTCGACAGGCAGTAACTGGCGTGCTGGAGAAATAAGCATAACATCATGAAAACTTGAATCAATTAACCGATCAAATAGATTCAAGGACAGTGAAGAGAAACTGATGGTTCCCATTTAATTATAAGTCACAATAACCAAAAATAGATTGGAGGTTCCTTCCAAGATTATGAAGCAATAAAATTCCTATAAACTAATATATAGCATGGAAACATACATGCTCCCCAAAGCAATCCTTCCATCTGAACACTTCTTACGGCCTCTTCAAGTTTCTTCATGTCAGTTTCATCATCCCAAGGCTTGATATCCATCAAAACTGATGATTTTCCACCTAAAAGCAAGCACCCAAGAGAACAAGCACCACATATTATTAAAATCAGTGGACAATATAAAACCAGACCAAGATCGATGGTAAATAAAACTCACTCTCTTTCTTCTTTGCAGAAGCCTTGATGGCAGCTGCGCGCTCTTCGGCAGCCTTCTTTTCCTCTTCAGTCTCTTCACCAAACAGATCCATATCGTCGTCATCGTCGTCATCAGCGCTAGCCTGTAAGTGTTTCCGAGTAAATCTTAAATTCTAAACACAGGATAAAGCACAATAACGAGACGTCTCCAGATCACATAACACAGAAAGAGGAAAAAATATTCCATAATATATTCACCTTAGCATCGGCAGCTGGTGGGGTTGCGATTGCTTCTGCATCGAACTTAACGCCAGAACCCTCTCCAAAACCAGCACTATAAAAACGATAATAAAAGCCAACGATTATACGAGTTCGGAACGAGAACCAAACTAACCATGGAAATAAACTGCAAAATAAGCAATTTGGTGACTTACGAGGCTCTCAAGAGTGCTTCGATGTGATTGAACCACCTAGATACGTTGACATATTCGCTGGAAACGGGTTTGGAGATAGCTTCGTAAACAGCGATATCATCTTTTGAAGCTTGATACCTGATAATGAACATTCGTCGAACATATAAAGACCAGATTCAATACAGTAAATGTTAGGGCCATTTCTATTGCTTACAACACTCATCTCCGCCATTGTCACAAATTAAACGCCTTTCAAAAAACAGAAGCCAAATCAAATAACAAGTTAAAAAAAAAAAAAAAAAAAAAAAAAAAATTT
>QLSR01000052.1:1680594-1721584 GCA_031780015.1 Citrullus colocynthis
CATAATCATAGCACATCAATTTTTTTATAAAAATTTAAAAAAAAAAAAAAATGACAGTTACAAGCAGCATAGTCAATATTTTATTATCCTGAACATTTTTAACCAGCATTGTCAAGATTTTTATTATCCTGAACATTTTTAACAAGATTACTGTTAATAACCCTAAAGCTTATTATTGCTCAAAATGGATAATTCATTTTACCAATATCGGACAGGGACAAGCAAGTTTTGTATCATACTTCCTATGCTCAAACATAGGACACTCTCGAAAGTCATGCATTCAAAAGTCAATACAAGAAATAACATATAAAACTCTCATTTTAGAATAAAAGTGACTGAAGTAACAACAGAACAAGGATGATGTGAGATCTTATAATTATCAGATACATTTCTGTAAACCATCTCTTCTCCATCAATGAACAAGTAATAAACACCTTTGAAACATTCAACAGAATGCATCAAAGTCGTGAAAAGTAGAAAGCAAAGACTAGAACAGTTATATGTTACCAACTAGACTATAACTGATCATTACCGGAAATGCCAAGTCAAGAAGAGCAGTTTGATTGCTGCCAAATTTCGTGAAAAGCAGGCCACCAGGATGCGACTGCAATGAAAAGAAGAAAAATGATGCCGCAAGGACATGTTAATACTCATGGAACTGTGGATTAAAACTACAACTGAATAATCAAACCAAGTTCAGATTTACAAATTTCAAACGTTATCAAATATAGGAAAATGGCCCAATATCTCTCCCTTTGTCAATTTTAATGATTCTAAGCAGAGTACAGAGTCCAAAAGAAAATGTTATTCCAAGCGGGTCAAGTTCTGTTCTGAAAATCTTCACACATATTATTCACATTCTCAAATGTATTGCCTGATATTAGAGTTTTATATTATGGATGCGATTTTTCCTTTTTTTTTTTTTTTTTTTTTTTTTTTGGGTTGGATAAGTTTTGGATAAAGATTTTGAAATGGACAGATCACCAATTAATAACGTCTCAACAAACTATTTGAACAAATAAAATTAAAGGTATTACTGAGCTCAAACTCTATGAAAGTAACATTAGATATGAATCACCTTCTCTTTGCGGTTGTCAGTATGAGTATGAGAGCCAATTACTATAACATTGTCAGGAAGCTTTTCCAGTCTAATTTTAAAAGTAGAATAGGAGTCTAAATTTCCGACAAGAGACTTCTCAGCATCTTTCATGAACAAAATGAAAGGAGAATTTCTGCTTTCACTAAATACCGCCTGATTAGACAAGTTAGAAAGGCTAATGAGATAATAAACCGAGAATTATCAAGAAAGGAAATTTATTATTCTAAATAAAATAATAAAAACTACAAGCCTAAACACGGAAATTCTACCTCAAATAAAATATCAATAAGTATCTTATCCAATTCTTCCACGCCAGAGTTCTCCAAACGAAGATCGGTTGCTAAGGAGAGAAAAAAAACATGTTTGTCACTCTCAGCCAAGAGGAACATCTGTAACTTAGTACCTTGTTTGAAATAGGTTTCATAAACATTGTTTAAACAAAACAACTTATAGACAGAACTTGTAGGATAGATATTCAAGCAAAACAACTTACTCGTGACTAATACTGAGGGTTAGCATAGTTGTTTTATAAACAAATCGGCTCTCATTAAGATAACAGACAAAGGGACCAGGCAGCTTCCTCCATCATAATGCAAATACTCATACTTTGGTTAACAATCAAATACTCCAAATAGAATCCATGGGAATGTAAATATCTACCTCAATTGAAACAACACCTTGAAAGTAAAAGAGAAAGACGTAGCACATACTATAACTCTTTTACGGCACACTTATACATGATAGATCAATTAAGGCCAAGGACAAAAGAAAAGGTGCCCTGGAGAAAAAACTGTTGTTTAGACAGAGACTTGCAAGTAAAAACACTAGAAAGATCAAGAGACACAGCACAATAATCCTCGAGCTAAGGAATAAGATTGGCTCTATGGATGGTAGAGGAAGAAGCTAATTTGTTGAGTTTTTTTATAATAGGAATAATAAATAAATAAATAAAATTAACAATTAGAAAGCTTATGGAAACAAAGTTCAAAGAAAAGAGATCGAAGTAATATGTCAGGCACAAGGAATATAGAAGGAACTATTGAAATTTGAAACTACAGAATATTATTTTGAAGCCAGGGTCCCCCAAACCAATTACACAACATTTTCCCTCACCCTCACACAACATTAACAAAGGGACAAAGAGCCTGACAGATAATTCAAGCCCGAAAATAAGGCAAAGGTTAGTATCATTGATTAAACACAATGTAAAATTTCACTAAATCATTTCAACAGGCACATTTGGGAAATTACATGAAAAAGACATGATTTTTATGCAACCAAATTTATTGAATTTGCATGATAGGAAAAAAATACCATTACAGAAATATCCATAGCCTCCTTCACAATATCCCCCAAGATCAACTCCATCAGGTATAAGTTTATCAAACTTAACACCAATTTTTGACGAAGAGTTGTTGTCAAAAGTTAATACAACCTTTCCACGAGTTCCATTGGGTGGGCCCCTGCAAAGTAAGAAAAAAGATTCATTTATGCCAAAACAACCAAATAAATTCTCATTGCGTCAAAGATAAGAAGAGAAAAGTACAACTCAAGGAACAAGTAGAAAAATGATTCCTGTTATGTCTTGTATGATGAACATCATGCATATAAGCAAAAGTCAAAAAGTGCCTTATGTAACACTTGCATTAAAAATAAACAAGGTTAGATTATATCAAACTAAAATTATGTATGTTTAAGCTCATATTTGATTAATAGGAAATTCAATGTCCATGCTTATACAGTGTTCACAGATAGATTTACCTAGACTATTGAAAAGGATATAGCAACTGGATCAAAGACTATAACATTGTATACCCTCGCTACAATGGCAGGGTGTCATCTATTCCAAATATATAATTCAACACAATGTAAACCCCAGACTCCAAGAAAATATCATTTTTCATACTAAACAACGTTCATTAAATGTGAAAGTGGTATCTTCCCCAACAAACAAAAAGATTCTAGAAAACTGCCAGTTGGTTAAAATAGAAGCACATAACTATAAGAAGTTATGCAACTCATATACCAAGGAGAAGTATAAGTAATAATTTCCCAAATCCCAACAGTCAGTAGAATTCCTATCTGTCCCTTGGAAGATCTTTCTATCCCATTTAAGCAAAGCCCACGTAGTGGAGAACTGAACTGAACAATCTTAACTTTCCTCTTAATTTTCTAAATACGAAACCAAACTATCATAAAGATGAACAAATAGAACATATTTTGTATTTGTCTTTTATTTTTACAAAACTCTTTAAAAACAGCCAAAGGAAAAGATTAATCTTCTTAGCAGTTTTAACTGTCAAGATCACCTAAAAACAAACAAGACGAAGCTGGGACTCAACTAGGACAAAAACAATCTACATGAGAACACTTGAAGAATCAAAGGTCTAATATAGGTGTCATTAAACCCAGGGCAAAAATGAAATCCATGAAGAAGAGAGGTAAAAAAGACACATCAGAAGTTCCCAAACAACAGTCTCATAAAATTGAAGTTGTAGACACAATCTCAATGACAAGGTTGAGAACTAATGTCAATCCAGTAAGACTGTTCTAAAATAATTGTGCATAAGAAAGTAAAACCTCGATGGATGAAAGTTAAAGTAACAAGAAAGTTTATGGATGAAAGGTGAAGTAACAACAAAGTTTAGACACATCTATATGAGTAAGAAAGTAGTCAACACATATGTAAAACTCGCTTTTCAGTTCTCAACCATAAATTGGGAAAGTAAACAGTGAGGCTATTAGCACATCAGTAGGTATATTAAGTAAAGCAAACAACTAAAAACATTCTGCAAAATGCACATATATACACAGCTATGTTTGTTAATATTGAAACAAAAACGGGGAAACAGCAGTACAAAGTATTTTCTAACAAAGAAAAAGTTAAACTATAAGTAGACAAGTATTAGTCACAACTCACAAAAAAACAAACATACAAACAAACGAAAACAGAGAACACAAGTATTCTACCTCGAGGGAGATGTTGTAGGATATATCCCCCCAGAAGCTGAACCTATAAATCTTACTCTATCACCTGAAATTTCCGTACTTGGTTAAATTTCTGGTGACTAAATCAAGGAATTTTACAACATGCTAAAAAGAAAAGAACAAGAAGTTCAATGTAGATGCATAAATCTATTTAATCCTATACCAATTTTTAAAAAGTTATTCTTTGCTGTCCCAGAGGATGATGGTATTGAGTCCATCTCCATCTTTGGTTGGGAATCAGGGGTGAATAAAGTAGCATTTGAAGAGCTTGGAGTATCTTCTTCACCAGTCACTTGATCTGTGTTCTTGGTGGTCTCAGTAGATGTCATACTCTGTTTAGAACAGCTACAAGACTTTGCTGCATTTATTCCATCCTTCAACAGCTCTGCTTCCTTTGATGATAAACCCTGCAACACATTGGAGCAAGTCCTCAACACCTCTAGCAAAGTGAGGTTCCAAAGGAAAAAAATAAAGAATGAATGAAGGTCGAAGGATGATATCTGCTTCACAGAATAAGATTACAGTCATAATGTTGAATACAAAGCACAAGAAAGCCATCAAATAGTGAAATGAACATTCAGAGAAAGCTTGACTACACTGTTGAAACCAAAAAAGTGATATCAATCTTACGCCCAAAAATGAATGGCTATCAAATATGAGTAGCTTAGCACCATAGTAGTTGGCAAGTGCCTTTGCTAGCATCTCTTGATATATCTCTGAACCTGCAGCAACATTTCCCAAATAAATGGAATTTAAGTATTGTTAGGAACGTCGACAATGAATTTTCTAACCTTTACTACCAAAAGGGAGACAAAGAGCGAGACTAACCAGCGGGACCAGAAAGTAGAATTCGTGGATTCACCGTATTTAATTCCGAGGTATACTTTGAATGTTCTTTATGCTTCAAGTGTATGAAAGAAGCAGCAATAAGCACATTCTTCGTATTCTCACTGCATGAAGCAAACAAAGTCGTCAAAATTTCGTACAGAGTGCATATGAAGATGAAAGTCATCAAAATTTAGTACAGAGTGCATATGAAGATGTTAGAAAGTCAGTCAGGATTAGTTTAGTTCAGTAAATGTCCATCAGTATCTTCGTTTAGTTCAATATTTAAAACATTTATACCAGTTGGTGGTTTAGTTGCAGATGAAAGTTCAATAATGCATTGCATATTTTTACTGTTGATGAGCACCATTCTCCCAAGCTCAACAGGGTGCCTCTTGTATTACTACTTTTTCATATAAACAGAACCTCGGAAAAACCATGATCCAACTTTTATTATTTTGAATTATGGTCTGATTCACAAGCTTAAATACGTTAGGCAAATTTGTGAGAGTTGTAAGCTGACATTGCAAAGTAGGGGGTTTGAGTAGTTTTCAACCCAAAAATGTTAGGCCTAACTCCCGAGTATGGTGGCAGTCCCTCTCAGTTATCCCAAGGACAAGCAACAAAACATAATTCACACAGTTTGCAAATCACCTAGTTTCCCCCTTGAATTTACAAGACACTTCATTATGATGTAGGGTACTCAGCAATGAAGTACATCCCGCTATTTTGACCAAACAATGGTATACACACCACCAAGATGCATGTGTCTATGGAGCCTCAAAAGGGAGGGGGGAAAATAAATAAATAAATGAGAGGAAGATGCGTCCAAACATGTAGATGTAGTGGACATTCTGGACACATTTTATAATATTAAAAATGTTGAAAGTTGACGTAAAATGGTAACTTAGTCACACAACAATTAAAACCACGTAGAAGACAAAACATGTATTGATAGGATGTGTACCTCAAATAGTATGGAAAGTTGTCAAATGATACTTCTAAGTCCCTTCCATCAACAATCCCTGCAAGAACATCTTCTTTAAAGGCTGCACACCGCAAAGACATTCCCGAAGTTGATGCTGGCTGCAACTCTCCAATCCACTGGTTTCTTTCTTCCATTACCTGTTTACAGATACTTTTGCTCAATTTCAGTTTACAACTAGTTGACTGAGCTAACATCCTGAACAAAGGCCCTATCAAATCATTCACCCCAGAGAGTTTTACATTGCCTGCCTCTATGACAGCATCTGGATTGGAGCCGGGATGAAGATTCCTGTTAGTTGTGCTTGAGTCTACAGCTTTATCATTTTGTACTTCTGGATTTGAGTTGCCTTCAAGAGCATCAATTTCAAGTTCCATTGCATCATGAACAACAGATTTAGAAGGAAGTTCAGCACCTTGGTGTGTTTTACTGCTGGTCTGAGAAGGAGGCTTCCAACGTGAAATATCCTGCCTGAGACTTGAAAGAGATGCCAAGATCGAGGCCCCGGCCACAGCAGACGGATCGCCAGTCCTCTTTCCGAGCTGCAAGAATTTTCCAACACCACTCTGAACATCTAGACCTTTAACTGAAACCTCATTCATAAGTTGCTGAAATATCTATGTTGGTACAAATCAAGAAAAATGTCACATTCATTGAAAGGTAATAGGCAGGAATTGATTAGATGGAGGATGGCAATAGATAAAAAATGTATAAAACAAAAAAGAAAAAAGAAAAAAAGAATGACGGATTTGATAACTGAAGGATACATAAGCATGATTCCCCAAAGCACCAAAGACCACCTCGTCACCCGAATTTAGCACACAGTTGGTGCTCTTCTTGACAGTCAACCCATTAACCATCACCGATCCCTTGCCTCCCGTACTTTCAAGCACAGCCACAGCACTACCGTCACGCTGTCCACCCCAGAGTAAAAGTCCGATCAATTCTTCACAGTTCATAAATACGTACTAAAAGAGTTACAGTAAAGAAAATGCCAAAGCACTTGAGAACGCTCTATTTTAGTTAATTGAAACAATGTCATACAGTTAGTTAAGTATGTTCAACATCAACTGCTTGTTTCTATATTTTATAAGCTAAATGGATGTTTAAATGGGTGCACTTCGAAGTTACCTGAGTGTGCTTGATCTTGCAAAGTGTCCCACTAATTGTGTGATCCTTCAAGGGAAAGTTGCAACCTCTACTAGAACCAATGGTAAAATTTGACGAGAAAATATCAACATTGGAGTTCTGCGTTCAAAACATAGCTCAAAATCCCATAGATGGAATCCACAGAATACTAAAAAGGATAAATTTAGTAAGAAATGAAGCTGTATCAAGCATATTTGAAGAACGGGTTGGAACTTAATTCGACTTGGATCTATAATTCGTAAGAACCGATATGTAAAAACCAAAGATATGTTTCAATTTCGCGGATAAGCGTTGAATTACCTGACCGAACTGTGAGAGAAGCCTACACCAAGGAGTTGTCGTTTCAAAATTTGGATTCTGCTTCGCAGCATAGTGACTCCATGATGAAAATGAACTCCTAGGCTTATCCCCTACCAGCGAAGTTCCTTCAACATTTGAAGCAAACCAAATCAAACCCAGACGCCAAAAGTCACCCTTTACTCCACATTCTTTTTCCTTTTTTTCCCTTTTTTTTTAATCAATTAAAACTACAAATTATGACAACTAAACTTGGGACTACGAACCACCTACCCTCGGCGATAGGAGTGGTAAGAGCGACGGCCGCTGGTGCAGCATCCTCCTTCAAAGAGCTCACACCTTCTCCCACGTCAACTCCAGCGATCGGACCACCGCCAGGTCCATGCTCTCCGGGATCCACAGTCGGCGCGGTGCATAATTCCTTAGAATTCTCCGCCGCCGGCATCGATTTCTCTGAGCCACACCCATTTTCCACCTGAAACCGAAAATCTCTTAACAAATCAGGAACCAAAACCTCCCAACAAGCTTCAATAAACTCAATACTGGCAAAACAATACTTAGATTCTACTCATCACACAACAACCTTTTGACGCTTCGGTGACGATGGCTTATCCTCCGAGGACGAAGATCTTTTGCTATTGCTACCAGAGAGAGATCCACTTCTTCTCGTTGAAACCATGACTCTCTCCTGGGTTCTCTTCTCTTTTTTTTCCCCTTTTTTTTTTTCTTTTTTTCTTCCCCTTCGATTTCCTATCTGTTTAATGCCAAATAGAGGACATGAGAAAATTTTATAGAAATGTCAATTTTGTATTTTATAATCTAAAGAAATTCCGGTGTTAAAATGGTTGCATGGAGATTCAATGCCCCGTTATTAGACCTTCAAAACAATTTATTACGGCGTACAATTTGAATCCGTCCATTTTAGCGTCCGTTCTGGTAGAATGAGTTGGTAGCGTATTTTAGTAGTAATAAATGTGTTTTTGCTCAAATACGCCGTATCGTTACGCACCTCTTACTTGGCAAGGAGTTTCATGTAAATACAAATTTCATCAACCTTCCATTTTAAAATACACCCCTCCGCTTTTTATTTCAATTATCACCCCTTTTCTTTTCCTTTTTGCCCGCACGTTTGAATAGTAAACGAATAACCATAATTATTTCTTCTCTTTTTTTTTAACAATACCATAATTATTATTAACAACAAACAAAACAATATTCTTTCAATAATATTATTATTAGTAATAAACAAAACAATAAAAGTAGACTATCCTTCCTTCCACAAAAATTAAAATTTATATACAAAACATTTTTTAATTAAAGAATATCACATATGACATTTTTTTGAACTTGTACTGTTGATGAGATGTAAAAATATCCTTACATTAATGTGTGTTTATATATATATATATTTTTTATTTAAGGAAATGTATGCTTAGATTAGCAACTATGATAGAATATTTTAAATTTAATATAATTTTCTTATATATATATATATGATAGTATTTTTTATTTTTTTTTAGCTATTCTCAAAACTCTAAATGCATGGATGCATGGATCATGGTTAATCATTGTTCCAACTTAATAATGATGGAGGACTAATCCTTGTACGCTAGTGCAGTGTTAACATATTAAAAGATTTCATACTAAAATTTGTGTCAAATAAAGCTACATTTAAAATCACGTACTTCATATGTGAGCCTTCATTTTAGAAGTGTTATTATGGTAAGGCAAGGATCAAGCGGCCTCACCTACATCTCCACCTCTCATTTCAATAAACCTTTATTTAAATAGATAAATCTCACAATAATTTTTTCATTTAAAATATTTTTGATTATAATTTCATAATAGAAAGAAATAAAATATTTCATTCTAATCCAAATATCTTATAAAACATAAACGTATAGATAAATTAAAACGCACTTGTCAATTGTATAAGGTGAATATCTACTATTTTTGTCACTCTTGGACCAAGAATCACAAGTTAAGGGAGACAAGCCATTAAGAAATTGAAACAATGACAAACAAAAGGAGTGCAAGGAAAGGCATTGGGCCAAAAGGCCCAAGTAGCCCTCCACGATGCGAGTCATTTTCTATCCCCAAATGTTTTCTTCTCCTATACCATGATCCAAGCCCCCTTGGGCAACCCGAATGTAAGTTTTTCTCCCTACTTAGTGCTTGCTTTGACCTTTTTCTAAATATTGACTTAAGCATGAGAGGTTTTGTGGCAAGCACCACACCAATGTTTTTCTCTTCATGTATTGCAGGTCGTCTTTCATTCCAAAATCAACAAATTTAGTCAAGTGAGTTTCCTTGTCCGGATTTTGCCATTAATATCTACAATATTATTTGTTTCATTTTTTATTTTTTCTATCTTACTAATATCCCATACAACATATATCATGAATTAAAACTATTATCCCTCTAATTTTTGTATGTATATTTCGAAGACCTATTATGAACTCTAAAGTATATTTCTTTTAACTCTTTGTAAAATATAAAATCAACCAGAATTATCAAACAGGTTTAATTTTCATATTTTTTAAGACAAACTTCAAAAATAATTATCCAACAAGTATTGACTTTATTCATGGTCCTTTTTTTTTTTTATCACTATAATTAAATGAATTTACCGTCATTCGAATTTTTCTAATCGATTAATTGGTTCAAGTTTTCATGATTTTACATGCTTATTTCTCCAACACATGAGTCATTAACTGTCAAGAGGAAAAATGAAATCGAAAATTTTATTCAAGTTTTTTCTTTTTTTTTTTTAAATTATAAAAAACATCCCAAAAATTTTTCAAGTGTTAAAATTGAACCTTCATTACAATAATAGTAAAAATTAAACAATAAAAATTCAACTCTTAAACTTATACAAATATTACAAATTATACAATTATGTAAATTTGAAAATTAAATTTGACATAATTTTAACATTTATATAATTTTGAGGGTTTAATTTTTAAAATGGAAAGTTTAAGGGTATAATTGCAACTATCACCATACTTCATATGTGGTTTTTGCAATTTGTCCTTTTTTTTTTTAATCTTGTTTCATAGTTATGTAAAACATTTTCTTGTCCAAGTGTTGTTACTCATCTACTATTCAAGTATTGTGTAGTGTGTAACATAATTGATTGTTATATCTTACCTGGATGTGTTTTGACCTTTTGTTATTTAAGAGTAGACTTGGCCTTATAATGCTCACAATTGTTGACAACCTTACAGATCATATGTTGACAATCTCATTGAGGAACAAATGAGCATGTCCAAAGTTGTGATAGTGTTGCCTTCAACAAAATCTAGTAAGTATCATATTCTATTTTGTTACACATAAGCTAGTTAGTAGATACGAATTTTCATTTTGATGTGTGATGGAATGAGGCCTTCAATTAAGGGTTTGTTTGGATTGGTTTTACATGTGCTTAAAAACGAACACTTTTGTTTCAGTTATAGAGTGATTCAAACAACACCTTTAAGTTATTTGAGAACCTTTTCACCAAATTTTGAATCTACCATAATTTTTTACCATAGTTTGTTATTTGGTGCAAAGATTAAACTTTTTGCAAGTCCAAGAACAAGTTATTCCAAAAATAAGGCAAAGTCTACACATGAATACGTTTTGCTATTTGTTTAAGACTATATGGTTGTTTCTTGTTTTTACTTTTCATACTTGATTTGTCTACTAGTCAGTATGCTTTTGTTTCCTACTACATTTGCTATGAAGTCATATTTATTTTTCATATTTCATCATTTTATCTTAATGAGCTCTCGTAATACACTTAGGTTATAAACTTATTGATTATTTAAGGAAGTGAGAAGGAAAGATGGTCGAATAGCTAGTGCCCTTACTGAATGGCTTAATAATCCATGTCATTAGATTATTACTTAATATAATGTGAAAATATGTGACTATATAGATTTAATGAATTGTACAGTGTAGTTAGTAGTGACCATCTCAAATGTTTTAAAACACTTAAGTTTCTTTGAGTAGTATATATATATATATATTATGACTAAAATTTTAAATGTTTTTTTTTTTTAGAAAAGTGGAAACTACTAAGAAAGGAAACAAACTAAATAGTTGTTAAAATAGGCTTTTTTTTTTTTATATTTATTTATATATATTATTATTAAAATTTTAAAATTTTTTTTTTTTTAAAAAAATGGAAACTACTAAAAAAGGAAACAAACTAAATAGTTGTTAAAATAGGCTTTTTTTTTTTTATATTTATTTATATATATTATTATTAAAATTTTAAAATTTTTTTTTTTTTAAAAAAATGGAAACTACTAAAAAAGGAAACAAACTAAATAGTTGTTAAAATAGGCTTTTTTTTTTTTATATTTATTTATATATATTATTATTAAAATTTTAAAATTTTTTTTTTTTTTTCTTTCTTTTAGAGGCAAATAGACTACATTTTAAGACGCTGTTATGAGGAACAATAAAACATCGCCAATTAGAATAAGTGGCTGATAGATTCTTAGAAGATTGTCTTTACACTGCAGCCGTCGGAAGAAAGTTGTTTGAACTTGAATCCGCACAAAGCCTTTGCGGCAAAGACATAGCCATCTTTACTATCCCGACATAATTATCAAAATAAAATAAAACTACCTCTTAACTTTATACTTAGATAAACACGACTAAAACTTTTAAAAGTTTGGGGAGTACTTTTACATTTTAAAAAAATATATATATATTCTTATGATTAATTTTGAACGAAAATTTTATTTCATAAATATATTTGAATTTTTAAGAGTTTCAACAATACTCCCAAACTTAAAAAAAATTAAAAAATATTCTTATTGTTAGTAGTGAATAGAGAGAAATAGCTAATATCTAGTTTCGAAAATGTCTCTGGATTTCAAACATTGCATTAATACTCTTAACCTTTAAAAAATAATTAAATTGCTCACTTTGTTGGTATAGTGGTCAATTTATTTGAATATCACAAAATTTTAAAATCAAAATCACTCTTTTACTCAACATAATTAGAAATAGTCAATACAAAAAAGATTTATTTGGCTATTAACACGCTCAATTGCTAATGCATAACCTTGTTAAAATATTTAAGTTCTAAGTAAAGGTGTTAAAAAACCAAATTGACCCAACCCGTGTGGTTTGGGTTGGATTGGGTTCAAATATATGAAAATTTTATGGGTTGGGTTGGTTCATAGGTTCAATTAAAATAACTCAAACTAACCCTAACTTATTATTGATTTTAAAAAGTATGTTTTTCTTTTTTTAATGATGTAATTATACATCCATATATTTTTTAGCACTTTGGAGAGTAAATTTCATAATATAAATTGAAATTGGGTAGCTAATTTTAATTCAATATATGAAAATAATTAAATATACAAAATTTTGGGTTGTTTTCAAATATAGCAAAACGAGCCAATTTAGAATAAAAATTTAAATAAATGACCCAAGTAACCCGAACCAACCTAACCTCATGCAAATGTTTCATGGTTAGGTTAGGTTGGGATTTTCATTTAATAAGGTATTATTTGGGTTAAATAACTTTACAACGTGAGCAATTGGGTTGAGTTTAAAAAAGGTTTCAATCATACCCAACCCAATCTGCGAACACCCTAGTTCTAAGGTCTTTTTGTGGTTTTATTACTCTCTTTCTTCTTGTTGTAATCTAGGGATTGACTTTTTACTCATTGAGTTTTTAAAAATAGGTTTAAAAGCTCCTTGCACTAAATTTTTATTATTTTAAATTAGAAAAATAAGTTTTTTAAAAAAATAATTTATTCTATCTAAAATTATTTTTTAAACTTATTTTTGTAATTTAAAATTTCTTACACTTATATATTAAAAAAATTAGTTTATGACCTTTTAAACCTATTATTAAAAGCTGGATTACTAAAAATGTATATTTTAAAATTTTGGGGACCAAATAAACCTATTAAAAAAAAATTACGGACGAAAAATGTATGTTTTGAAAAGTTAGGAACCAAACGCCCATATTCTTTAAAACTTAAGGACTAAAAAGGTAGAATTTTTCCCTATGATCTATATACCTTATTTGAACAAGTAGTTTTTTTTTTTTTTTTAAAAAAAAATAAACATTCTAAAAAAGACATGTTTTGAGTGCTAAGTTTAGTTGAGTTGGGCTAGGAAATATGTGTTTGGGGTGTTGAGTTGATTTATTTTGCATATTAGACTATAACTCATCAAAATTAGGCATTAGATTTTTTTCATAGTTGAATTTGAGTTATTTTCATCCTTTAATTTTTGTTTCAAAACCAATCAAAATAATTTTTTGGTTACTTGGTTACTAAGTTGCAATTTTGAGGAAAATTTTGTTGTTTACGAGATTTTTTTTTTGTTGAAAAACCTTTTCTTTGTGAAACGGTTTGTCCAACATTTTTATTACTTTTTGGCAGCATGACTTGCACTGAATTGAAGACTTTTCTTTCAAAACGATTTTTGATTAATCCAAGCGTTTTCGATCAATTAGAAAGGTAGGGAGAATGTTATATTTGTGGGCCCATGAGAATCCTAGGAGTCTTGAGTCTGGTATGTTTTGTTTTAATTACTGTTATGCTGGTAAGTGGTATCTTTTAGCAATCATCTTGTAATTTGTCTCTCTTTTGAGGACTAAGGAGAGATCGGAAATCTTTCGAATCGTTCCGTTGTAAAATTGAGGTTGAGGCCTATTAGGATACTAATATTATATTTTAACATATTATTTGATATTCTTTTAATATATATATATATATACACATACTTAAAGTGTTTGGTTTGTCTTTTTAGTATATGATCATCAGAGTTGTCCCAGAGGTGTTTGTTGGAGTTGGACGCTGATGGCCAACGAGTGAAATAATGGGAAACATTGGAAGAAGAGAGAAAGTTGAGTTGTTGATTAAAATAACCAACAACTCCATCAATATTTAAAGTTGGTGGGCCAAATATTGAGTCTAACGAAAATTGGTGACAAAAACACCCTTTGCAATTCAAATAATTCAAATATAGCTTCTCTTTCTCTCATTTATTTTGGCTTTTGTTTTTGTTTTTTATCTATATTTTTTCCTAATGAAATGGAGGGTTCAGAAGAGACAAATAATGGGCCTTATCTGAAAATGGGCCTGAACCAAAACAGACGGACGTGCGCTCGACGATGGCATAGTTTTGGGCTTCGTCTCAAGGGTGGTCAATGTCAAACGAAATTCATTCTTACCCGAGAAGGACGACAACTTTTCTCTTATTCTCTGGTTCGCAGTTGTTGCTCAAGGACCGGGGAAGGAGAAACGAGGAGGAAGAAGAAGCACTAAGAAGCCATGCCGAAGAGAACGACGCATACATACTCGAGCGAGGACGCCGCACCAGATGGACCAGATTCCGATCTCTTCGTTTACTACTGCAAGCATTGTGGATCGCATGTCTTAATCACTGGTACTCCTTCGCCTGGACTCTAGACTCTCTTTATTTTATCTTAACAAGTTTGTTGAGAATCATATTAGAATCAATTCATTACTTCAATGTGGAATTAACAGCTAGAGATGATAGGGAAGGTATTTATGTATATGAACGCCATGCAATTTGATGAGAATGTTCGTTCTATTTGAAGGACGAATGTAACCTAGAGTAGTTTATCGTTCTGCTTTATTTGAAAAGTCGAGGTGAAAATGAGGAAATTTAGGTGCACTTTGTACTACCTTTATGCTAAGTTATGTATGTTAAGAGCTAGAGATGATATGGAAGGTGTTTATGCATACGAACTTCATGCAATTCGATGAAAATTTTCGTTCTGTTTGAAGGAGGAATGTAACCTAGAGTAGGTTATCGTTCTGCTTTATTTGAAAAGTTGAGCTGGAAATGAGAAAATTTAGGTGCACTTTGTACTATTTTCATACCAAGTTGCCTTCTTCTTGAAGCACAGTATTCGTAAATTTGAGTTCGTGTGAACTAATGACCAGGATTATTTTGTTATTATTTCAAGAAATGAGCATTTCGCGTGGTATTTAACCGTACTGAATATATATACTATAAGATACTCAATTGCAGAAAATGCCAAAAAGGAAGACAGACAAGGCTTTTGTGTTGGACAAGAAGAAACATCTTGCAAGGTTAAATATCAATGAGGCAGGGAAAATTCTATTGAAAAGGTAACTTTGATTTCTCACTCTCTGTGTGTGTGTATATGTATTTGGGTATTTCAAGTCAGGATACGAATAAATTTGCATTGGGGATGGTTGAGGGTCAAGATTCGAGTTACATACAGGATTTCACTTTTGAATTGGTTGTATGTCTGTCCTTTAGATGGTCTAAGACTAAGACTGATATTTATGAGACGATGAAACCAAATGAAATTTCTGACTATATTAACAAATTGATGTTCAACATAAGCTTAGCTCTGTTCTCAGATGCTGCCCATTAAAATATAAATGTTCCCCAAATAGTTACATGGAACTTGACCTGATGAAAAATATTTATTCTATCTGAAGGATGCAACATAGTTGTAATCTAGAGTAGGCTCTCTGTTTTATTGTCAAACTAAGCCCGAGTCAAGTAATTTAGGTGCATTCTGTACCATCTGCATGTGGAAAGATAATCTGGCCAAGTTGCCTATCCTTCTTAAGTATGGTACCATGAACAGGAAGAATAAGCATGAGATTGATAATTTGGAAAGAGGAAAGTTTCACGTATGCATCTCCTTGATGATCTCACTGTCAAAATAGAGTTTAGATGTGGGTTTATTTGTTTTTCTCTTTTGTGTGCGTGTGTGTGTGTTTAAATAAAATAAAATAAAAAAATTTATGGTTTGTATCAAACTTGGGAAAATATGGAAAATTGTATAACTAACTCATGTGCTGCTTATAATTGTTTTTCAGGGGTGAAGGGAAACTTGAAAGGCAATACCGCATGAACTGTATAGGCTGTGGACTCTTTGTGTGTTATCGCTCAGAGGAAGATTTGGAATTTGCTTCTTTCATATATGTTGTTGATGGTGCACTTAGTACAGTGGCTGCTGAAACGAATCCACAGGTAAGCCAGTCTATTATAATAATGACAACCGCTATTCAATATATTGCTCATATTGTTTGTTTTCCACTGTAAGCATCTTCACAACAATTCCAATTTAAAGAATTTCTCTAGCATCTATAGTAACATTTGGGTGGGTGCAGGGGTAGCTTTTTGAAGTATTGCATCTGGACTAACAGGCTTCAATGCATTACTTTGTTGTTGTTTTACCAATGGGAATTTCTGTTTTTCTTTTTCTTTTTCTTTTTCTACAATAAGAGCGTAATTCTGAGTTTGCTTCTTGAAATAGATCTCCAATATGAAGAAATAACGAATCTTGTAATGCTTCGCAATGGTAAAAAAAATACAGAATAACATTGATCGTGAGTTGAAAAAAACTTTTCAAATGCATGTGTAATTTTTCTCTAGCGCAAGATGTATAAGATGTTGAATATTTTATTACCATTTTAAGAGTCCATTAATAACAGTTTGTTGGTATGTTGAGCTTTCGTTGACTTCTGATGAACATATCATATAGTAGGGACACTTCTTCAGGAATTGTTTCTAATAACTTATTGTTATTTTGATAGAATACAGCTTCTATTATACTATTATAGAAATCATTGAGATGAAAATAATGAAAGTTTTACCAGCTCTTACCTTTGGTTGGTATTTTGAGCTTTAGTTAATTCTTGGTGCACATACAATAACAATACGAAGTATAGTATTTTCTTTACAAAGGTGTTTCAATATCTTATTGTGATTTGTAAACAACATCAATTCTCATTCAAGATAACAACTATATTAGGATGCTCCTGTGCCACCTTGTATATCTCAACTTGAAGGAGGACTTGTCCAAGTGGCCATAGAAGTTGAAGATCGAGCACAGCGCTCAGCAATCACAAGTATAAAATATATAATTACTATCATATTTATCTTTATGCACGTAACCTTTTGTTGTTGTGTTGTGTAACAAAGAAGAACAAGAGAGGACGAATTCTGGTATGTAAGATAAAGTATAACTTCAAGAGTGAAACTATATTAAAACAAAACAATATCTTAGAATTTTCCCTAAAGATCAATTTTAATTTTGAAGGCTAGCTCATTAGCATACAGTCATTGATTGAAGAAAATAAAACGAATTGTTATTTGATTGGGGAGGTTTCCGTATATGAAGCCTTATTAATAATTTAATCATTGTGATACACATCCAGACATCCTTTAGGCTGTAACATAGTCCATTATGTATTACAATCTCATGAAGAACAAGTCCTAATAGATCTGGGGGATTTTAAAAAGTACAAGATAAACATCTTTAGGTGGGAATTTGGTGGGGGAACTCTAGGAGCAGTCAGTTTATTCCGAGATTAACTTGTGTACATTCTAATTAAATATCCATCTAATTTTTAGGCTGCAACTGATGACTATCTATTCTCATATAATATTATTTTCTTGATTATTATAGCTTCTATCTTAAACACACACACACACACAAAAAGAATGATATGTTTTCTTTTTGCAGGAGTAAATGCTGATGATGTACGTGTCGCTGTTGCGGCGCCTGCAGCGCGTGGAGAAGCCAACAATGAGCTTTTAGAATTCATGGGAAAAGTACATTCTAATTCTTGTTAGCTATATATAATATGTTTTTTAGGTTCTAGATCTTCAATACCTGCATGATTTTGCGTCCTCTCTCAGCCCCTTCATCTACTTAAAAGCTATTTTCTTCAAAGCAGGTATTAGGACTGAGGCTTAGCCAAATGACTCTCCAACGGGGATGGAATAACAAATCGAAGCTTCTTGTGGTGAGTTGAAGACACCTCGTAATGCTTCATAACATTATAAGTATATTCAGAACTGACTATTTCTAAGTGATGTTCTTGTTTGTTGTTAGTGCACGTTGTTGTATTTTACATTCTGTAAATTATTTCAGGTTGAGGATTTGTCTGCTAGACAGGTGTATGAAAAGCTTCTCGAGGCTGTCCAACCTTGATTGACACTGTTCAAGAGATACATTTTTTCTTTTCTCGCGACATCTTTTATGCTTAGTGATAACGGGTAACAATCTTAGTTTGTATTAATTTTTTAAATTACGAATTTGTTATGGGTGAATCTGAAGAAGGATTTTTTTCTCTCTTATAATTTCTAGTTCAACAATATAGGGTGGGGGACTCAAACCTATGACACCCATAATCATGATTTTAAATTGAGTGAATTGATGTCTATTATATAATAAAAGAAACAATGGAGTATAATAAAAAGAATGCATTGGTAATATGTATATATATATACTTCAATTAACTGGAGAGATTGATGTATAACAACAATCAATTATATACTTAGAGAACGTTTTAGAACAATGAAATTTGATTGACTTTTTCAAAACAGAGTTTTTAAACTTTTTCAAAACAGAATTATTTGTTTTTCTCGATCTCAATCTAGCTCATTTTCTCATCATTGTTCACTTTTTCACTCTTACCCTTTTCTCTTGGTTCATTTGACGTCAAGAAACTCTCAATGTTATTATCGGTCATTAAGCATTGCCAATGGAAGCTACAACTTTGCTTCTTCTGCTTTGTTTGTTGTTTTGTCGGCCGCATAAAACTGTTTTATGCCGTTGTCGAAAACAAAAATACATGGGAGATTTGAAGGAAGACAATAGGAGAGATATAAAGGAAGAAGATATGAGGAGAGAGATTTAGAGAAAAATAGAACAAGTTGAGAAGAAGAAAATGAAGTATGAAAACTAAAGATAAAAAAAATAAAAAAAGAAAAAAAAAAGGAAAGGGTTAATCTGAAATCTTATTTTGAAAAGCCAGGCCAATTTTGTAAGTCAATCTGCCCGTTACGACATAAATACTTATTAATTGAATAATAGGTGAATCTTGATTACTTATAATAATTGAACACTTGTACGAACTCATTTACGAGTACTTGGCTTATTCAGATTGTAGGTTTGTTGGTGAAGAGCTCTCGAGTCATGTTGAACACCAACAATATTTAAGTATGTAATGCTTATACTTGGAAGACAATATTATTTACCATTAATGAATTGATAAGTACAGAAATAACTTAGTCTACAAACGTCAATTCTTTTGTGAAATGATGGTATATTTTATCGCGTTCAACAAAATGTAAACCTTATCAATTGAATGAATATTGAAGTGAAATATCAGATCTCATAAAAAAGTATTCTCCACATTATCATCTAAACTTCGTCATGACGACTACAGCCTAGAGGCACGCCCATACATGATCGAAGGGATATCGATATCTTATAAGGTATGGAGGTATATAATATATTAGGTAATTTAAATTTCTAATATATTTGTCAGATCTGGTACTCTATTCTAGAGTGAGAAAGCAAGGCAATGGGGCTACAATATTCAGCAATGAACAAGGTAAAAACCTGGCAGTGACTACAAACTTGGAATTGGACCCATATCCCATACTCAAGAGTGATGGCAGTCCCCAAAGTTTCTCCAGTTATTTGACTCCTTGAGACTTGGAAAAGTTGGGGGCAAGCAACTTCTCTAACTCCACTAAACTGAAAGATTCAACAAAATTTATTAACAAATCACCTTATTTCTTTGAAAGCAATGTGTAGTTTAACCAAAAAGAAAAAAGAAAAAAAAGTCACATTGTAAACTTACATTTCATATTTTCGGAAGGCTTCCTTTCGTTTTGCCAAATATATATCACTGTCTTTTGGTAGATCACTAAACGAATCACCTGCAATAACAGTGGTAAAATTCGAGTATGGATAAGCATGGCCTAATTTTTTAGGGCAAAGACCATTTTCTAATTGTATTCTTAATAAGAAACCTTCAATTTCGGCATTTAGAAACTGAGTCTGAATATAAACTTTTAAGTATACATATAAGAAAGGTGAGATGATAAGAAGTCTTTGACAAAAAATGTAGTATGCAGAAAAAAGTTTACGTGGAGGCAGTGCTGGTTTCATTAAACCATCCTTGTGAACTTTTAAAGGAGATTTGTCGGGCAGCTGCGAACCCTGAACAAGAAACAAAAAAACTTCATTACAGAAGAAAACCACAAGAGTCAAATTGATCAGTTTGTATATGATATTTCTTCACATATGCCGGGTCGGATGAGGAAATAAGATGATGGCAAACAAAATGCCAATGAGATTTTGTGGAACTTAAGAACACAGGACAGTGTCATCAGTAGAATCTTTTAATTCAGGCAGCACTTAAGCTGACTCAAGACCTGTTTAGATTGACTTTCTAAGGGTAAATCTGTTTTTAAGCAGTTAGAAAGTCAATTCAAACAACCTCCAATCAGTGAAGTGAATCCTCAACAGTTCATATGACAAAAGAAACTCATTTAGATACCTTTTTCTTTTCCTTTCTTTTCAATATCTTCAAATGGCACTTTTTGATATAGTGCATCAAATGATAACGAGAATGTCTTGAACACAGCTGATCTCTGATGGTGGGATTTTCAGTCAACCAATCAGATATTTCCTTAGACTTGACAACCTCATCCTGATGTAGAGACTCTAACCAAGAATAAACTGGTATCCACTGGTCGGTACGTTGAAATCGAGCGTGTGGAAGATCTCCCGTATCCCCCTGATCGCCTTGTTCACCCTGAATCTCTTCCTTTCCCTGTCATGGAACATATTATATTTCAAATCATAAGTTTTATTTGAGGTTCATAAACAAGAAAATGTGCCAACCCCACAGATTGAATGGCTAAAGGAAGAACAATGGAAGGAGAAAACACTGCAGTGCCTTAATAGTTTAGCCTCTGAAAGCATAAGTTTCATCCAACTACATTCTATTTCTCAAGTCTAAACCTAATCAATAACCTGAATCTAGAAGTTATTTATCCATCAACAAAAGGCCTTGGATAGTAAAACTCTTGAACCACATAGAGCATTGCCTGACAAACTACCTCTGAGACAAAAGCCATAACAATTCAAGCTTTACATCATAAACACATTCACTGTCCCTCTAAAATCCACAATTCTAACCAAGATGAAAAGGCTAAGATCTGATGTGAAGGAGTCAACATATTTCAATAATAAATGCAAGAGAAAGTAAGTAGTGTGAAGTAGCGTAACCTGAGTGGAAAGTCTCATTAGATTTTGGATAGAAATCAGCCTCTGGCAAAGGTCGGAGCGGGGCATTGATTTGAGGTTTCCAGGTAAAGAGGCATGATTGGAGTCAATCCAAGCTTCAACCTCTTCCATGGACCCAGCTTTGGCCTCGGGGAAGGAGCAAAGCCAAGCCCGCGCCATGATTTCCCATTCTTGGGATTGATCGCCTTGGTCGCTAGGGTTTACATCACATGGCTTAGGGTCTTCTCCTTCTTGGATTTGTTCCACTGGATTCGACATTTTACTTGCACTTGTTGCAGATTAAGAAGCTGCTCTGAATTGCGATTTCCTGTGTCGCATTTTTCATCAATCCAATGAACGAAAATTTTTGTTAACATTACAAATTTACAAGTAGAAGAAGAACACCTGCTTGTCGATTTGTTAATTCCCAGATCCGTTTCTTCTTCTTTCTCCTTCATTTCCCCATTTCTATGACTTCGCCATCAAATTATCGATTAAATCATACAAAATGACCTCAAGATTTTGTTCAAACTTTTTTTTTTTTTTTCGTTCCCAACATTAAATTTTAGTTTTTTTTAAATTTTTTATTTGGTTGTAATTACACCTCCAAACTTCTCATTATAAAAATTGAACTCCTAAATTAGTTTATAATAATTGTACAAATTGGACCCACAAATGATAAAATTATGCTTGTTTTCAAATATAGCAAAATGTGCCAACATATTTACAAATGTAGAAAATTTTTACTATCCTAATAGACTAAAAGATTTAGAGATATTTTGTTTATTGTTTATATACTATAACATGAATTTAGAGATAAAAAGATTTAGAGATATTTTGTTTATTGTTTATATACTATAACATGAATTTAGAGATATTTTGTTTATTGTTTATATAGCATAACGTGAATGATGTAATTCATACTAGTAAAACTTGTCAAATTATATTATCTTTTATTATAAACTTTCAATTTTATTAAATTGCAATTTTTTTTTAATTATATGCCATCTCAAACTTGTTAAGACTCGCAATTTTAACCTTACACTTGAAAAGTGTTAATTTTTATTCTCTAATAAGTTTTTGCTTAAAAATTAGCAATATATATATATGCTTTCGGTGAATTATTAATTTATTACTCATGACCAAATACTAATTAAACAATTTTAGCAAGAGTAACAAGTACATAATCCACTTAGAACCACGTTTTTATTGGTGAAAGGCAATTATAAACATAAATTTAGATTTGATTGTAAGACATTAACTTGTTACTCATTTTTTGAATGCTTCAAAAGCCAAGAAAATAAAAATAACTTTATATATATGTTTGTTTTTTCAGTACAAAAGAAGAGTCTCAAATAAAGCCATTAATCATAACCACAGTACCCTATCAAGGAGATTAGCCAGTGCATCATTCACATTAGGCACAATTTTAAGCCATCAAATAGTGGAAAAATCGAGCTTAACCTTCGATTAAGCCTTATGCACGTGGTTTGATGGCTTAAAAAGCAAATTAAAGAGTCTTGCAAGGCAAAGCCAAATCACATATAGGATCTTCATACCATTACAAGACATCAGAATTCAAGCTAATTTACATTCTTAGGCCATAAGAATAGACATCATTTCTCTCGACAATACGTGTCGAAGGTTCATTGGCTAAAACATCCATGAATATAGGAAGGATATGAACCTCCCCCATTTAGATAAGCTGCTGAATAAGATGTTTCTCTCAAGTCTCAACTAGAGCATAATATATGGAAAACTAACCAAAAGCCAAGACCTTCAAAATTGATTGTTTCCCCATCCAAACTTGTCAGAAACCAAAGCTGCCAACCAACAGAGGAAATAGTATGATCAACCAAGAGTTTCAGTCCTCACAATATCAGTACATTAAAGCACTAAATTAAGTAAACCAAATGAAAATCTGTTATCCTTGCCACTAACTAATGGAAAATTAGAGAAAAAGTATTCAACAGAATCAATAACAAAGATAAGTGATCTTTAGTGATAACAACGTGCAAGTTTTTGAGGTCCTTCCATGTGTCTAAAATACCACAACACCGATGATCATACAAGAATTCCAGCACCTCTACTTCAGCAAAACTCTTATCAGAAAACCGAAAGATGACACAAGGGAAAACTAATAAAGGCACGACAAAACACATTAGCCAGATCGGCAAGGAGTAAAAGCTTTGAGGGACAAACCTCAGAGTTAGCCATAGAAGCACTTAGATTCAACCAGGAGCATCATAATTATCTCCTGCAGTAATAACCTGCTAGGGATGTTAAACTTCTTCGACTGGTGTAAGTGATAGGCTGGTTTTGATTTTAAAGAACATAATATGTCTTTCAAAGGCTACAGAGAATGTTGGAAAGGATTGAAGATTAGTGATTATAGTATAGTTGGCTTGGTTGTCCTCCAGCTATCCATACAATATGCTTATAAGAATGTCTTTACTAAAGAGATAGTGATGATTATTGAGTAGCAGTTTCATGTACGTAAAGTATAAAATCCAAAAATGTATTTGACATCATAAAAGAATCCAGGTATTAAATGCACGAACCATGACAATCAAGAAATACATAACTTATAGCCTATAATATAAAACATGTACATGAGTATTTCTGACCCCATTGTATTAACACCATGAAGAGCAGTAAATATCAAGAAACTACATTCAACAGGTCAACCTCTTCAATGGGTCATACCTGTCAATTGAGTCGGTTCAGTATCTCTCTATGAACTAATTTTTCTTCTTAAGTGATGTATAACACAAGGTGATCCTTCAAACAAATCCGATAAATAGGCTTCCAAGTCATCGGATGTGTACTTTATATACCTCCCAGCATGTCTTGTATTCTCTAACTGACCTCCATGTCTTCCCAAGAAGGCACGATATGCAGGTAGCGCTTTTGCAGACACTGAAATTCGGAGCTCTTCTCGTAGTTGAGCATCTGGAACCTTCCAACCTGTCTGAACTCTATAGATTTCCTCAAAGCCAGCATTGAAATTTTTGAATTTTTCCTTTAAAGTAGCTAGTTTCAGGGCACTATTGGAGCTCCCACCAGTACCTTCTTCCTTCAAGAAAGACAATAGTTTTCCCCAAGATGCCCTAAGATAGTTCGTCGCATAAATGCGAACTTGGCCACGGCGTTTACGAACCCAGCGGTCACCCAAGAGCTTTCCAAGCTCAGAATCCTTCACTTTCTGCACAATATATTGTATATTGTTCATGAGAAATATATATTGTATTGCATCATCACCATAGAGTTTGGATTTTCTCTCTAGATTGGTCTCCAGTGTTGATATCAATGAAAACAGACGACGAGCTAATGGAGACATAGTTTCTAACTCCAAATTATCAGCACCATCACCCCCTAGATGATGCAAATCCTCATCGTCACCTTCTAAAAGTGAATCCAGAGTCTTACTATAAACCACAACCAATGTTAAGTAATTCATGACATAACGAGTGAGCGGGTGAATCTCAGCATTTAACATTGTTTTCTTAGAAGTCTCACTCCGAACAGCATTCTCAAATTCAGCAAATGTACCTTTGGCGGCCTCTCCCAGCCTAGAAAGTACTCCTCGCGCCTCCTCAATCACAAATTCATCAGTGACCATAGCCTGCAAATCAGGGAAAACGTACTCCAGAGCTTCATACATATCTAGAATACGAAATAGCTTCTCCACTGACCTTTCCCCTATAGCAATGGCTTCTGCAAAATTTAGTAATTGTCTGATGCACCCTTTTGCAGTCTCATTGAAGCAAACTTCCTCAGAGTCATCAGACCCACTAAAGATATAGTCACACAGTCGCTTCTCGCCAGTCAAAAGTACTCGAACACTTACCTTAACAGCTTGGATCCATTTCTTCATCTTCTCGTCCAAGCTTTTCCAGTCAATTTTCTGAACATCCTCAATACTTAGCTTCTCAAGTCCAAGAACCACCAAGCACTCATCTAAAGCATCGCGTCGGACACCAGTATACACATTAACACACTCTTTCTCGTATCCAGACCGAATCATCCGGTCGGCGATCTCTTTCAAATCAACAACAGCGTCCGGATGAATCAAATCGACCCGCAAATCATCGCCTAAACTAACACCACGCTCATGGTAGATTCCCGAACCACGGTCAGCACCGGCAAACGACTCAAATTCATCGGAATTTTCGCTGTCGTGTGAAGCGAAAGAGAGGGAAACCTTACGAATTGAACCGTAGAGATGCTCAGCATCGAGAGGGACGGTGCTTCGAATCAACAAATGACGAAACTCATCCTCAAGCCTGGACATAGCGATCTGGATCGCGTTCTCAGCACGGTCGACGATCTCAGCAGAATCCGAACGAATTGACAAGTCGTCGATCCACTGAATAATATCATCGACCGCCGTTAAGTACTCAGCCGCCTCATCTGGCGAGTCCTCCCAATTAATCGAGTTCCGAGAAGCTCCATGACCAGAATCCCAACGAAGAATCACCTTCTCAGCAGCTTCAAATCGATCCTCCTCCTTCTTCGAATCCCCACTGTTGACCAAACTGGTGATATTAGAAAGACGATTGTCAAAACTAGAGAAGATCAAAAGCATGTCGTCTCGAACCTCCTTAGGAGTATTAAGGCTATTGACTATCTGCTGAGCAGTAGCCATAACTCTATCCTCCCCACCACCACCGCCGCCCCCGCCGCCAATACTGGTGGTCGTCGTCGCCATTCTTTACACCTTCCGTTAATCAAGCACTCCCAAACAAGATTCAAACCCCCAAAATAAGGAAGAAGAAACCAAAAAAACGAAAAAAAATAATAATAATAATAAAAGGGTTTGGTTTCAGAGAAAAGGAGGAGAAATGAAAGATGAAGGGTCAAGAATTTATGAGAGGTGTTGGACAAAATTTCATTGGAAATGTGAAAGGCAATATCTTTCTTTTTCTTTTATTTATTTGGAAATGAATTTTTATTTAATTTAATTTTCTTGTTTCTGACTTTTTTGTTGGAAGGAACAAATAGGAAATGTTTGTGATGTGGTGATTCAGAAGGTCGCGGTGGGTCCCACTTCGACTTAAATTCTATAGACAGTAGCCGGCTTCTTTGCCTGACGACTACAATAACAACTGTTAAAAAGATATTTAAATTTTATATATATATATTTTTTCTTTTTCTTTTTCTTTTTTGTTAATTAATTCGGTGAATTATCCGCAAAACTTCTATTTATTGATTTGAAAATTACAATTTGAGCTTGATTGGCGTGGACTGATGGCTTTCAAGATTGGAATTTTGAGGCCCGTTGGTTTGGCACGTTTGCGATTCGGCCCGGTTCGGTCGCTTTCGTGAACCGACCGTGGGGTCGGGTCTGACACCTTTTCTTGGTCTGGGTGTCCCACGCCGCCCGATTTTGACCCATCTTAACACATATAATAATCGCGCACTTTCGTGGAATTAATCCACCAAAATATAAGTAAAATAAAATAAAATTCTCCTATTTCTCTTTTCCATTCTACTCCTTTCGTTTAGGTATCAAATTAAAATGACGACCTACTCTTTTTTTTTTTTAATATAATAAAATGAACAAATTTATTTATAAATATAATAAATTGTCACTATTTATCAGTGACGAACAATAATAGACATATTTTAGTGTCAAATAATAAATAATAACAGTCTATCATTAATAGATGACAACATTTTATTCTATTTAAAAATATTTTCAACAGTTTCATCATTTAAAACAATTACCATGGTAATTGATAAACTAAGCCAATTATGGACTTTAAGTTTTTATTTTATAATTTATTTGGATTTAAATTGTGGTTAAAAGAGATAGTTTTTGCCTTTATATTTTTCAAGTTTATAACGAATTAATTTTTAAATTGTAAAATGTATCAATTTAGTCTCTATATTTTAAAATTTTTCATAATTCAATACTTATGATGATTTATTTTTTTTCAAAATTAAGTATCGATTTTAATCATCTAACAACTTGGTCTTTAATTGGTTTATTAATTTACGTGTATAAAAAATCCCAAAATTTTCTATAATAGAGACTAAATTGTTCATCCTAGTAAATTCAAGAGCAAAAATCTAGCAATATTGAGAATATAGATATAGAACATCTCAAACAAAATTTTAAAGATAAAATTATTGTTTGTATGGATCAAAAGTGTTTTTTAACCTAAATTATAAATTTAGTATTTTAACTTTCAATATTGCATTTTAATATATATTAACTTTTAATTTTATGTTTAATAAATGTTTGTCATGCAGTTTTTTTGTTATTTACAATTTTATTTGAATCGTGTCTTATAAGGCTATGACTTTCCAATTTCATGACAAAGGTTCATGAATTTTAAAAAGTTTAAGACTTTGAAATTTGGTATTTACCCTTTAAGGGTTGAGACTGATTCTTTGATTCTGTAGGGCTTTTTGATGAATTCATCTTGATATTCTAATGAGATTCGGTATTTTGTCTTTACATCATTGTGAAGCTATTTAAGGCTTCTATTTCTAATAAGTGAAACGGCAATATTGTGGCTCACGAGCTTGCATCTCATACACAGAGATTTTGAATATTGTCGATTTGGCTTGAAGAAGATCCTCTTTAAATCGTTATTTTTTCATAGTTTTGTATGATTTCTATGTATTGTAAAGAAGAAGGAGGAGGAGGAGAAACTCTTAAACTCAAATCGAGACTTCCTATGTGTTTAGTTTTTAAAGTTGGACTCATTATATTTGAAAAGTCTTTTTTTAAAAGTAATATTACATTAATTTTAAATTAAGCTTTGTCGTGTAGAACTTTAGTTCTTGAATCTTCCTTGACCTACTTTTTTGTTATATTCTTCTATCTGGGATGATATTGCTTGCAAATTATGTTCTTGTTTAAACAGAAATCCCCAAAATCTACCGACCGCAAGTTGGTATTTAAAATTTTCAGGAAAAAAAATGGTATTTAAAAAATTATTTTAGAACACCAGAATAATCTTGTGAATTAATTATTAGTATATTTTGTTGACTTATAATCTTTTTCAACGAAGTTTGTTTACTAGTCAATGTTAAAGAAAAATGAATTAATGTAGTAATGTAATACAGGCGATGTTAAAATTCTTACACTGTATTTGAAGAATTGAATGGTCTCTTTTCAATCTGTGGGATTTTATGGCTTCATTGATTGTTAAGTATTTACAAAATTTGGGAGCATTCTTAACTATAAATGGAACTACAATTAGCAAATTGTAATGTTATAAAACAAACGAAAATAATTTTTACACTTGTATGTAATTCAATAGTAAATTTTAATTTTATTTGAACATTAGAGATTAATAAGTTGTGAAAGTATTATTTTATTACTAACCAACTCTACTAGTTAATGTATAAATATTACACTCCTCCTAAATGAATTTCAATTTTTCGTGAATGGTAAGAAATTGAAAATGGCTAATCCAATTGTGAAAACAGCAACTAAGCCCAAAAAAAAAAACTCGACAACAATAACCAAATCCAACAAAGATCCAAGAGCTCGAGCGTCCCTCAATTCTAAAATATTGTATTTTCTTAAATAAAAGTTAGGACAGATATCAATTTATATCAATATCTGGAGGTTGTATTAATTTATACTCTAAACTTTTATAAGTATATCAATTTTAGGGGTTTAATTGGTACAAGTATTAACCTCCCATCCATGTGTGTGAATCCAGATTGGTTGCTTGTAAATTTTTTTTTACAAGTGAAACTCTTTGAATAAAATTCATTCCTAAATCCACCGCTACTAAGAATCAAAGTATTTGTTGATTTTGAAGTTTTAAATCTCTACTGCTAAATTTATTATACTGAAAAAACAAAAAAGTATCCGACCCAAATCAGATTAGAAGAGTTGAAAGTTACATATAAATAGAAACCTAACATAAATGGGAAGTGGACTATTTGTAGATATTAATTCCACGTTTTTCTTTAACTGAATTTGATTTCGTACAATTTTATTTTTAGAATTAAATTGGACTTAGTAAAATGAGTACTACAAATATATATATTAATAAATTGGGGAGGAAAAAAGTGGGTGTGGAAAAATCCAAATTGTTGACCTTAGAAGCAATCAACCAAAGAAACCAACATCCACGCAAGTCTGCCGCGGTTTGACAGTGTGGCGACGAGTCCCATTCGCGTTTCGATTTGGTCATTCATTCGGCGCACCGCACACTCCTTAAACTTCATTAAACTAAATTAAATTTTTTCAACTACAATCTAATAAACTTTTGATTTTCCATTTAATGCATTAACAAACTTCTCATTTGCTAATTCATTTTGGTGTTTAATTTGTCAAATTAAGTATAGTTCAATTGAAATACAAATGTGTTCACAATTCTGAGATATTGTTGAAAAAAATCTCCGCCTCCACTGCATGAAAAGAAAACATAAAAATATTGAGAAATTAAAATAAAGCAAATAAAAATCGAGAACATAAGAAATTTTGTAGAAAACTCTAAACTTGGAGAAAAACCATGACTCGTCAAAAAGAAATCTACTTTGTAAAAAGTTGTTAAAATCACATAAACTAATTCTCTTTCCCGATCTCAATACAAAGCTTTTGACTACTCACACCTTTTTCCCAATCTCATAATTTAATTAGAGTTAGTACACTGAGCTCAAAGTATTTCCAATTGGGACAATTTGCAACTAAAGGCATTGGCTCTTTTTACAGTGGTACGAGTCCATCATTTTCTTCAATTTTTTTCGGACAAACTACACCTCTAATATTTTGCCAAAAACTCAACGAATATATGGTTCAAATCCTCATATCCTCAATTTTACTAAAATATATATATATATACTAATGAGTGAGTAAAGTTAGTTCGTACATACCTCAACTATTTATAATAGAACGCCGGTTTAACTTAACTATATATAATTTTTAATAAAATTTGTAGTATATTACATCATTGGTATGTAGACCATGGGTTAAACTTGTTTTCTCTAAGCTTTTTATTATTTCTATTAATTCTTATTAACTATTGAACCAACGCATAATACTTAATTGCAGATAATAATTTTTAGTCTATACGTTTTGGGGTTGGTTTCTACTTGGTCCATATGTTTCAAAAAATGTTACACTTTTAATCCTTAAGTTTTGATATTGATTTCAATTTAGTCTTTACATTTCAAAATGTTACAATTCTACTTTTAATATTTTAGTTTTGTTTCAATTTGATCTCTAGCTTTAAAGATTTACACTTTTGACCTTGATTTTTACTGAATGATTATGAATTGAAACTTAATTAATCACAACTCATTTAATTCTCTTTGATTTAGAATGATAAATATTGAAGCCTAGATACTAAATCGAAACAAAATTCAAACTTCAAGAGAAAAATTATGACATTTTAAAATTTATAAACTAAATAAAATTTAAATTCAAGACTTAAAAGATTAAATATGTAACATTTTCAAAACTTACGAGGAAAGAAAATTTTTTTTTTTTTTTGTCTGTGATCCAACTGTGTCTATTGATTAAAGGAGAGAGTGACTAAAATTGAGCTAATAATAAATGAAAACAAAAGTATAAATATAAATCAATGTATTAATTAGGCTTAAAAACAAGAAGGTGCCAACTTGGGAGGCTTTCTTTCTAATTGTAACAAGAAATTTTGTAGATCCAAAGAGTTTCAATTATATTTATAGTCAAACAATTTGACGAAGCACGAGGCAGACAAAACGAACACACAATCTCTATTTCTTATTTTTATTTTTATTTTTATTTTTTAAATAAATAAATAAAAGAAAATTGGGATTTTATTTTATTTGATTTTTGTGAAATGGGAGATTTTGAATTGTTTGTGGTTCGCCACTTACACGAATGGGACAAAGGTTATTAGATTTATGGATTTTATTGAGAACTGGAAAGCATAATTTTAAGTTACCACTTGTCGTCAGGTTCGAAACCGCGGCACGTTTCCCCAACCAGACTCTTTTGCCTTTCACAATTCACATTCGTCTTTTCCCACTCTACTCCTTAAACTATCCTTTTCTATTTTCTATTTTCAATTCCTTTAATTTTAATTTTTATATTAAAATTGTTTACATAATTATAATAATAAACACAACGTGTAAATATGTTTTTAGAATTTATAGTGACAATTTGTTAATTAAAAAAAAATTAATGAAAAAAATTCACGAGTATAGACTAGACTTAGTATTTATTGAAAGTGTAGGTACCATAATTGGACATTTGAAAGTATAGAGACTAAAATCGAACAAATTTCAAAGTATATAAACTAAAATGATATTTTTAACATTTTATTTAATATATATTCATGAATGTTGAAGTCAATTCATACGTAAATTCACATTTTGATATATATATATATTTTTTAATATAGCAAGTGAGGGAATTAGATGTTGAACCACTAATGACCTCTAGGGAGAAAGACCACGCCAATTATCATTGAGTTAAACTCATTTTGACAAATCTATTTGATCTCTAGACATCTAAAATTGTGAATTTAGTCTAGAAAATATAGGTTTAAAATACCATTTAGATTTTTTACTTTGGAGTTCCTTTAATTTGGTCTGTATAATTTTAAATGTCTAATTTTAGTCATTATATTTTCAATACATCTCAAATTTAGTTCCTTGAAGTTAATTTTTTTAAATGTCAAAATAGGATAAATAATAATAATAATTTTCATGTGAGAAAATACAACGTGTGAATATGTTTCTAAAAGTCAGATTGGAAATGCTAATAGATAACAAACTAACACTAGTGACCCAATTTGAGATTTAACAAAAGCATAGAGATTAAAATTTAACCGTTGAAAGTACGTGGTCTAAAATGATATCTTAACCTAAAATGAGATATATTAGACACAAAATTAAATATTTAGGGTTGAATTGGTCATAAAATCGTAATTTATACATAATATATCAACTAATTTGATTATTTTAATCTATCAAGTAAAAATAGATATAAAAAAAGTTTATATATATATATATATATATATATATATATATATATATATATATATATATATATATATATATATATATATATATATATATATATATATATATATATATATATATATATATATATATATATATATATATATATATATATATATGAAATAGAATTTATATATATATATATATATATATATATATATATATATATATTAATGTGTTATTTAATTATGTTTCATCGTTAAAGTTGTTATGTTCTTCAGGTTATTAATTTATTGTTGGTTTAGATGTCAACATTTTCTATACTTTAGTCATGTTATTGTCTAGACATTGATCTCCGAAATATTATATTTAAAGGCTAAATATCATAAAAAGAAACTGTAAGGTGGCATATATAGCAATTTGATTTTAATAATTACAAATTAAACACTTGCCAATATAACCAAATTTAGGGCATATCCAAATAAATAAATTAAAGAAATTGAAATAATCGTCGTCAAAACTTTGCACATTTAATTTATAATTGACAAACGTCTATCACCATTATATATAGTAAATTAATATAGATATTTATTGCTTATATTATAAAATGGTAGTACAACGGTATACGGGATAAAAAATAATTGTATAAAACTATTTAAACTTCTATCAATGTTGTACAATTGAAATGGTATATAATATAGATGAAACGTAAGGGGGAAAAATGGCATACAAAAACTATAATAACATTGAGCATGCTTGCAAATTTATTTTTTGAGGGTAGATTTGCAAATATTCTTTTTTTTTTTTTTTGGTCAATCTGGATCAAATCAAATAGCCCAAAATTAAGTGTTGACCCAACCCATTGGTGTATTGGGCCTGTCCAAAGTCAGCCCTTTTTTATATGGGCCGAAGCCCAGAATTGTTGCAATTTGCAAATACTTGGCTCCCTCGCGTAATTTTATTTCTAATAACAAACCTGATTTTTTCTTTTGGGGGTTTCGATAGGACTCAATCTAACCTTTGGTTAATGTCAATGAGTTGATTGAGCTTTCAACAAACCGTTCACATTTTCTAAGAAAGGAAAAATCACATTCACACATTGATTCCAAGGATATGGTTAAACTCAACAGTAGGATTTGTTGGCACAATAAATTCGCACAAGTCTCATACTCCTTCGGCCCACTCCTCTAATTTGAAAACGTCAATGGAGTTGACTTGTAAAAGTACTTGCACCAATGTGGTGTCAAGCCGAGTACACCTTAATGCTTAATTTAGTATACAAAGTATTTAGCGTGGTTAAACACAAAGAAAGTTAGAAATAGGTGTGGGTTTTATGTTTGGGGGTATGCGCAATATCAACAATGTTAGAACAGGCGTGGCCTTTGAGGTTACAAAGTGCTAGTGATGAGCTCGGTTCAATCATTTCCTCTTTGGTGAAACCCCGTGAGCTTGGTTGGTCAACTCGAAATCTGAGGGTTTGATTTTTTCCTATTGGAACATGTGAACCTCTATGCAAGCTTTAGTACCTCTCTTTAGACTTGGACCCGTTTGTGGACTTGGGTCTTGCCTTGGACAACATTTAATATAGTTAAACAAAGAAAAAACGATCAATGTGAGTACAATTAAATAGTAATAACATTTACTACTTCGCTTAAAGTTAGAGTTTCAAATTCCTAGAAAAATGAAAATTTTGTTTTTAAATCGAAAAAAATGATGGAAAAAAAATTTCATTAATTTAATCTATTCATATTTCTGAAAAATGATGGGTTGAAAAAGTTAAACTATAGGAAAGTTTCTAATTTCTAGCATTGAAGAATATACTTTCTAAGTTCCAAAAGATATGAGGGATGTAACTTCCAATAAAATAAAATGACACAATGGATGTGGGTTGAGACAATTAAATTAATAGCGTTTTATTAATCAACGTATGTATTGTCACCGTGGATACACGAATCGACTAATTATGAATTAACAAGAATTAGAAAGTGGTGACTCCGGTTACAAACTAAATTTGACGATGGTTTTAGACTATAAAAAATATGTATATATAAATTTTAGATTGACACTTTAACATGTATGTGCAAATAATGATATATAAGTGGTAAAATTTTTTGTTTTTGATAATAATACATGCAAATATTTGGTATCTAAGTTTATATCATATCTCACGAGATATTAAATCTTTAAATATCTTGTTGCAAATTTGAGCATCAAAGTTTAAAATAAGTATAACTTAACTAATATAGAATATAGAGTATATGTTATTGACAAAAAAAAAAAAAAATTAAAGTTTTATTTTAATGTTTTAGAAATATATTTGACAGTAAATTTATAAGTTTTTTTAATAGAAAAAAAAAGTATATATAGTTTAAAATTGTACCAGTATTTATTTAATTTAAAAGTAGAAATAGATTTTTTATTTGTGTATTTGTTTTAATTTTGTTGAGAAGAAAAAAGAAAACAATTAAATAATATTATAAATATTAGGTAGTTATTGTTATCATAAAATTTGAATTAACTTTCATAAATTTAAAAGCAAAATTTATTGGGCTTAAATTTAAAATTTACATCTAACTTATTGTGACATTTTGATATATTTAAAAATATTTTCAACGTTTTATCATTTAAAATAATTATTTTAGATATGAAAGAAGTAAACAAAAATTTGTAAGCTACTTAAAAATTAGAACAGTATATTTTTTTTTTTAAGCAGGTAAATTAATAGATTGAAGAAAGTGAAAAAGGTTTCTGTTTGGACCTTTTAGCACGATAGTAAATACTCATTCCATTAAACTTTTGATACATTATTAAAAGCTATGTTATCTTAACAAAGTTATAGTGTAATTATCTTTTTCATTTAGATAAGGAATATAGTTTTGATTACAATTTCAAACCTTTTAATCATCGATCAAATTAAATTTGGTGCTTTCAAAGTATGATTTTAATGTTTATTTGTGAAATACAATAATAATTTGAAGGTATGTTACAAAGTTTTACTTTATTGTAAAAAGTATGAGAAAATATTAATCTAATTTGTAATGTTTGCCAAGAATGTCTAATGTTCATGTTTCCAAAACACTGAAACTATCAGCATAGAACTCATATTTTATTAATTAAGGTATTTTAAAATACACGTTGATGTACTTAAATTTTAGTATACACTTATTAGTGAATTAAAATGTTGTTATAATAACTTAATAATGGAAGAAATGGCATTAGAGGTGTGAGATTGAAGTTTTGCCATGAAATTGGTAGTATAAGTTTATGCCAGTTGTGTGCTCATATCGAAAACTCCAACATGCCAGTTGTGTGCTCATATCGAAAACTCCAACTATTTTAAATACTTTTTTCAACGTTTTCATATTGATATGTATATTTATTTATAAATGTTTAGGATATAACTTTACATCTTATTTTCTTCTCAAGAAAAAAAAATACATTTAATTTTTTAAAATAGTACTAAGTTTCTTCTACATTGACTCAAATTGGCCTTTCACCGTTAATGTTTGCTAATGTGATTAATTAGTTAATATGTTGTTTTCTTATAGCAAACTCATAAATATAACTTATATATAAAATTTAAAGTAAACTAAAAGAGAAGGTATAAAAAGGTATGTCATTAACTTCTCAAAAAAAAAAAAAAAAAAAAAAAATATTCAAATTCAAAACATTTACCAAATTAGTGTTTACTACATAACTAATATTTCACAAATTTGAACACAAATGTCTTCAAATTTAGCTATATTTCATAACTAGATTCCAATAATATTTTGAGACATTCTTAACATTTTGATAAATTTTCTTTCATCTTTTAATTTCATAATATTTTAGAATATAAAATATCTCATATTTAGATTTAGCATTAATTATATAAATATTTTATTTTAAAATATAATTGATTACATTATCTCTCATTAATAAACTTTGAAAATATTTAATTCATTATTTATTGACTATCATTTTTTAATTTTGATCCCTTGTTATTGTTATTTATCAATTTTGGTTGATGTTCATTTAATGCATGATACTTTTAGTTAATATTTCCTTAATTTGAGGAGTTTTCTTTTGTTTTGTTTTTGTTTTTTTTTTTGTTTTTTTTTTTCATATTCCTACCTCAAAATCAATTACTCTCTTTTGAGAACTCGAGTATATGTCAAATATACTAGTAATGTACTGAAAAATGTAAATATACGCTCCACATATTGTTTAGCACATAAGACGATATATTACACAATTTGGATTGTTCATGCACTTATCAAATATACACTAGTTTGTTTCTAGAAAATTCAAATATATAGTGTTGTATATATCAAATATATCTTGCCTTCTCCTTCGAAACTTTTTTTTTGTCAATTCTTGCTTTCATTTATGTGAGTAACAATTTTCAAATTTTTGGTGAAACTGTCCTTACTTGTGTAGGTTTTGAAAGTTCATAACTACGAGAAACTTCCCTTATGTGCTTCTTTTGACATTAATATTATTATAAATATTCTTGAAAAACTGAATGGTAAGGAAAGCTGAAAAGGTAAATTTGATCCGACATTTGTGTAAAATAATAGTTCATTAGACTATTCATGTAGAAAATATAAAAGCTTAGATAATTATGTGAGGCGTGATGAGGATGCTAGGGGGGTGTAAGTCTAGTTGAGATGTCCTGGTGCACCTCTGGATCCTTTTGCTTGTGATTTTTTAAAAGAAAAAAAATGATTAAACTTATTTATTTAGACTAATGTCTTTGATTTGGCCGTGAAAAGATTTTTAATACGTTATATAATAATTTTATCCTTATAATTCGAAATTTATATTGTTTCCTAAAGTTTCTAAGACTAGGTCAAGATATTTACGTTTGGTTTCATTTTTTGTCCGGATAATTTTTAAAAATTTTTAATTTAGTCCCAATCTTATAAATCATCCTTTTAACTCGCCCAAAAATATGTTCATTTTCCGAATAAATACAAACACAACTCTTTAATATGTAAATAAAAAATTTTGTTTTTATTGCTATAGCTTAAACTTTGATGTCCAAATTTAATCTATAAACTTTAGAAAAAAAAAATTCTTATTGTTAATCTGTTTTTATCAAATTTGGTAAAATAAAAACAATAACTTACGTTAAAATATATATATATATATATATATAAATTTAGATCAATTATTTTTAAAAATTAACCACTAAAAGAGACTAATTTTTATATTTATATATAGAGAGAGTGACAGGGACTAACTATTTTAGTTTTCAAATAGAGTTAGTGCTATCCTATTCAAAAATCAAATTATAAAAGCATAGGTACAAATACGTGAAAAGTAGAAGGAAAAAAAAAAAAAGTGTTACTCTACTCTAGTCAAAATAAACGTAGCTGTTCGTAACTGACATATATTATCTCTTTTAGGGTCGTTTGTTTTGGTGGAAATCTCGGAATGAATATCTTATGATGCCATTACGGAATGCATTTTTAAAGGTTTTAATGCCCTCCTAAAACATTGATTTTCTGGATTCCTATGTTGAGGGCATCATCTTCATACCTTTTTAATCCTTCTTTTTTCATATATATATATATATGTATATCACTATTCTTTATTTTGATTTATAACTAAAATAAATATGGTCAACTATATACTTCACTTTATTTAGTTTTTTATTTTTATTTTTTTTAGATAGAAAGATATTTAAATTTAAATTTATATTAATATTTATTTTACAGAAGTTCTTAGATGAACATTATCTTATTTTGTTGGAAAAAAAAATAAATAAAATAATAAAATGAACATTATCTTAAATGACAAAATTGCTGAAAATATTTACAACTAATAACAAAATACACAATCTATCTACGATAGACCGCAATAGACTACTATCTGTGGTACGGTCAATTGCAGATAGACAGTGAAACTTTGTTATATTTGTAAATATTTTGGTTCCTTTTGCTATATTTGAAAAAAACCCATAATAAAACGATATTAATTTTAAAATGAATTCACATAAAGAAAACAAACAGAAATATAAGTTCAACTTATATTAAATTAATTATAAATTACTGAACAAGAGCAATTTTTTAAAAATGATGTAAATTTAAAACATTCTTGAGTAGAAATTCTAATAAGCAAACAGATTTATCCAAGTATTCTCATATTTCTTAAAAAATGAGAATGTCGGACATCTGTAGTTCTAAACATCTATAATTTCGAACATCTAATTATTCCAATTATCTACATTCTTAAAAATTTTTAAATGGTCCATTTGAGTTGAATATTTATGATACTTAAATAAAAAAACGTGTTGTTGTACAAAATTATAAATATTCCCATTTGAATTTACATTTAGTGATAAGTAAATAGAAAAATAAATTGGGGGAGGGGGAACCTGTAGCATGCAAAAAGTTCGAGTAATGAAGTTTTTAACCTAAAAAATTCTAAATATTTCATTTTAAATTTATATTTTACTAAGAGTTCGTGGATTTAGTTGAAGTACTTTTTAGATTTAATCAATTGTTGGCGTCTTAAATTTCTTCAACTCAAATAATATTTACTAAATAATAAACATAGTCCAACCAAATTATAAAACATTTGGATTGGGTTAGTTGAGGTTACTCGATTATTTATCTAAAATTGTATCCTTACAAAAAAGTAAAATGTTAATATGTAAAACTTTTATTTAATTATTTTCATAAACTGAATTAAGATTCATGACACATTTTTAATTTATATTAAGAATTTTTTTCCCTTTTCAAAGTGCCAAAATTTGTTTTTAGGAGTTGGAGAGTGCCCGTTTGATAATGTTACTTGTTTCTCGTTCCCTGTTTCTTCTTTTTTAGAATAAAAAACATGACTGTGTTTTGATAACTATATTTGTTTCCTATTTCTTGAAAAAAAAATTTGTTTGATAACTATTTATTGTTTCTTTGTTTTTTTTTTTTTTGTAATAATATAATATATAAAAAGAAAATATGTCATACATTAAACATAAAAAAATATATAATCAAAAGTTTATGTCATGACATAGAAGTAAAATCTTGATGACACTAAATATAATAACAAAGTTGTATTATATCCTTCATATGTTTCCCAAATTTGATCGCCACTATCATCTCTAACTCGAGTCATTTGTCTTATATGATGTTGAGTCAAATGAATGTTTTAGAAAACAAAATTTATATATTGTAAAATTCTACTCGATTTCAGATATACTAAAGTATTAGAATTAAAATAATATATAAACACACATATTGCAAAATTTAATACTTAAAAGTTGAAATAAAAAAATTAATATACATAGTAAAAATTAAAATAATATATAAATCTTAATATTAAAAAATTTTAAAATTCAAAATTAAAATATAATATAAATATAGTAAAATTATTTTTATAAATAGCAAAATTAAATAAATAAATAAATTATAAAAGATGGAAACAAATATAAAAAAAACATGCCCATCTTGGAGTTGAAGTTTGAAATATAAAAAAAATTAACATAGATATTAAAAATTAAAATAATATATAAATCTAAATATTAGATAATTTTAAAATTTAAAAGAAAAATAAAAATATAAATATAGTAGAATTATTTTGTAAATAACAAAATTAATTAAATAAATAAATAAAATATAAAAGATGGAAAAAAATATAAAAGAAAAATATGCCCATCTTCTAAGTTAAAATTTGAAATATATAAAAATTAATATAAATATTAAAAATTAAAATAATTTATAAATCTAAATATTGAAAAATTTTAAAATTCAAAATTAAAATAGAATATAAACATGGTAAAATTATTTTAATTTTTACTATGTATATTAATTTTTTTATTTCAACTTTTAAGTATTAAATTTTGCAATATGTGTGTTTATATATTATTTTAATTCTAATACTTTAGTATATCTGAAATCGAGTAGAATTTTACAATATATAAATTTTGTTTTCTAAAACATTCATTTGACTCAACATCATATAAGACAAATGACTCGAGTTAGAGATGATAGTGGCGATCAAATTTGGGAAACATATGAAGGATATAATACAACTTTGTTATTATATTTAGTGTCATCAAGATTTTACTTCTATGTCATGACATAAACTTTTGATTATATATTTTTTTATGTTTAATGTATGACATATTTTCTTTTTATATATTATATTATTACAAAAAAAAAAAAAAAAAAAAAACAAAAAAAAATTATCAAATAAATTTTTTTTTAAAAAAAAAAGAAAAAAAAAAAAAAAAAAAATATCAAAAAAAAAAATTGAAAATGTCAAAAAAAAAAAAGAAAAAAAAAATACTAAGTGAGATTCAAACTATGATTGGCAAAGGAAGTTACTTATCATGGGCGCTTATATTACTCAAGGGAATAGTAAAATTTAAATAAAAAGAAAAAAAAATTACTTGTTATTTTTCAATTTTGATCCAAGAAACAGAAATAATTATCAAAATAGGAAGCCGTAAACATGAAGGCAATCAAAAGAGCACTAAATCATTCAATAAAATAAAAATAAAAATATGTGTATATAATTAACATAACCTTTCATCTAATGGGAAGTTTGATCTCTCATCCTAGACAATTAAATTTTGTCACCGAGCCATTCGAACACCACTATTTTATAACGATAAGGCTATAAGTAATTATAAAATTATTTCTTTACTAAAAAAAAGTAAATTGAAACTTACTTT